>JAJOOO010001554.1:0-50984 GCA_029582685.1 Solanum piurae | reverse complement strand
CCCCCCCCCCTTTTTAATTAATTGTTGTTTTCTTGGAAATACTTTGACTAATTGAATATAATCGTGGGTTAAAGTAAAGTCTAAACCATTTTCCTCGTAGGATCGACCCCAACCTACAAGTTGGGTTCTTTACTTGATAACGATCACTTATGCTTCTTTAGGGAGGTGTAATTTGAGCGTATCATATCTCAAGCTCATTACCAGTCATTACAGGACCCAATAGGGGACGAAAGAAGGTATCAGAGCCTACTGCTCCATCTACCTTGGGGATAGTAGCAGAAATAGGGAGATTGGCTAGAGGTTGAGCCGTTTTAACAGTAAGAAGGAGTCTGAGGCCGACCAACCCCTTTAGAAAGATCATGATCTGCTGAGCTAACACTAGATCTAAGGGAGGAATACTGATATTCTCATCCTGTACATCCTCCTCCAGTCCAACATCCTCATTGTCTACGATCTCCACATTCTCTACTACCTCTTCTTAGGGTGCAGAAGGGGCCTCTTCCCAAAGAACATTCTCAATTAGGGCTCCACCCCTGGAGGGTGCCACTCTTCCTACGCCTCTGCCCCTTCCTCTTCTCTGTCACGCCCTGAAGCTACCCCTAGGACACGGACACGGGACCTAGGATCACGAGTGACCCCAAGCTAACCCTACTGGCATATCATAAGCATACTTAAATATAAAGTGAAACAAAAAATACTGTACGGAAGCTTAAAACATGAGATCAACTGAAATGATGGGGAATACCCAATACTATCTGAATATATATAACTGAGAAGAGTTTAAGATACTGAAATAAGACTCAAACACTAAAGTTGAATCTATCTATGTCTAAAATAAAGCCTCTAACTTACTAGGGATGCTAGGACATGCCCCCAGCTAACTCTAGCAAACACTGAAAACTAAAATGAAAAGACTAAATATAGAAACATGTCTATTTTTCTCGAAGAATGAGGACTCACCACTGAAACTCCTTAATTGAAGACCGGGAACTGATCTATGCGTGGTCTGGATGTTGAGGACCTGAACCTACATAATGAAAAGATATAGTGCAGAGTAGGTGTCAGGACTTGAAAGGTACTGAGCATGCAGGATAAAATAAAGCTGAATTAAACATATAACTGAACAAAGAGATAAAGCAATGATATAATCTGAACATGATAAGTATGCTAAACATGTTGAATATGAACTAGCTGGATGCAGTGACCAAGTTTATATCATAGTGAAACTAAATACCTAACTGTAACTGATAACCTGGTCAATACACTAGAATCTGTCTGTGGGAGCTACTAATAACCAACATAAAACCACATGAGCTAAATGTGGAGTCCAATGAATACGCCACACCGAGAGGACCCAATATACCTTGCCAAGGGTATAGAGGCATGACTAGCGTGACCACTATGTATAATGCCCACAGAGGGGACTTACCTATAGGGGCACGTAGTTCTGGGACTATAAGGGTGACCAACCCTAGTCCACTCGGTATTAAGCCTACTCCCAACTGATTGTTTAAATGATACATTATGACTGAAGTTCTTTAATACTGGATAGCTTAAATACTGACATGCTAACTGAAAATGTAACATTAATATATTGATAATGGAATATTGTTAACTGAGGCATGTATATCTGAATGAATTAACCTAGCAAGTGTAATTCATGAACTAAACGAATCTACACAACTAGGGTTCTGAGTTTCAAGCAAGAACTAAGCAACTATTCCACAAAAACATGATAATCTGATTTGGATTAGTCTAACAACTAAATCACGATATATAATTTTCATTTCTAGAAACCCTAGGCCTAGCATGATATAGAGAATAAAGAATTTGACTGAATTCTAGGACCTAGTGGGTGGAAGGAACCCACTAATTAAATCCCACGTACTTGGTGATGAAATTCACGGAGAAATCTTTTGATTTCGGGGCTGGAACTGATGAAAACTTATTGCATTCTTGGAGAGGGCTTGGTCGACTCTTTCTCCTTCTTTTCGTTCAACTTGGATGAATTTTGGGGAATGAGTTGACTGTGGTAAATTCTTATTAACTTACTAGGCTAAAACTAACTAAAACGACATAGTTTATGGGTTAAATGACATAGTTTAGAGGTTCAATGCACAGGGAAAAGACCAAACGAACCCTGACTTAAAAGTTGTTGGGGCCAACCAACGGACTGACTGACGGTCCGTGGACTGACCCTGTAACACCTTGGAAATTAATAGGTTAAACTATAGCCTAAACGTGAGGGTTAACGTCGAGGAATAAGGTTAAGGGCCAAGGATTTTGGGTAAGGGCCATGGCTAGGGGGCCAAGGCTACCTAAAATATGCCTAGCGACTGCCCACCATGACCACGAGGGTCTTCACGAGCCGTGGTGGCCACAACAAGTCGTGGTGCCACCCGTGGTAGGTGAGGCAGTAGCTTGGTGAAACTTCCCAATACAAGGCTTCCCTTCACGAGCCACTTCACGGATCGTGGTGAAGACCACGGACCATGGGAAGGATCGTGGTGTTGCCTTAGCCTCATGGGAGGCTTGACAAGTTAGGAGGGATACTGGTCAAGGGACCACAGGCACCACCATCGGTTGTGGTGCCCTTGACGGATCGTGAAGGAGGGCATAGTCCGTGCGATGGGGCTTCCTAGTTAGGGGTGTTTTAGTAAATTCCGTTTTAGTTAGTTAATTAATAGGGACAATTTATATTGTTTTATTTCACATATATAAATGATTTTTAAGTCATTAAACACCTTATTTACTTCATTATTCCCAAAAAAAAAACAAATCAAACCAAAAGTTCATCTCCCTGCCAATATTTCTCTCTCTAGAAGTTCCCAAAGAAGAAGAAGAAGAAGAAGTGGAGGCTAGGGCTTAAAGAACCAAGGTATTTCTTTTCAAATTTAGGGGGAAATTCCATTAAGGTATGGTAGCTTTTCATCTATGGGTATCTTTCATCCATAGAGTCCCTTCAAAACTAGATTCAAAGTTTTCAATTTCCCTAAAAAGTTAGGGTTTCACTCTAAGTCATGGGTTCCTTCCTCAAACGTTTTCAATGGTTTTATTATGAAGGATTATTATTGAATTG
Source organism: Solanum piurae (assembly GCA_029582685.1). Classification (NCBI taxonomy): domain Eukaryota; kingdom Viridiplantae; phylum Streptophyta; class Magnoliopsida; order Solanales; family Solanaceae; genus Solanum; species Solanum piurae. The sequence goes on along the minus strand of JAJOOO010001554.1, from coordinate 47,905 downwards.
ATGTTTAATTGTTGATTTATGATGAAATCCCCCCAAAAATCCATTAATTTCCTAAATTACTAAATTGTGACTTCATGATGTAGGTTGATTGATTATGGAAGCATGTGAATAGATTATGTCTATATTGATTGAGTTTATTGAATTATGTCATTATTCATGACTAAATTTTAGTAATTCTAGGTGTGTTGGTGAATTATGATTCATAACCTTGAAGGGTACATTATGAAGGTTGATGTATAATCTTGATGTTTATGTATATGCTTTATGATTTCAATGAAAGTAATGTGATCATGACTATAGTGAAATTGTGATATTATTGAAAGGTTATTCTCAATTATACACTTGTGAATGATGATTATATGTTGTGAAAGGTTTCTTCAATGTAATGTTATACCTTGAATTGGTAGGATTAGGGCATCCTTTTCTTGTGTAATTGAAAGTGATCTTGATTGGTGTATCTCAAATTGGTAGGCTTAAGGCATCCTTTTCATGTATGTAGTAATGAACTAATAATCGATAGGCCAATGGCATTCCTTTCATAATTGTAATGATGAATCTTGAATCGATAGGCCAATGGCATTCCTTTCATGAGGATTCAATGAGTTATCCTAATAATGTACCTTGAATCGATAGGCCAATGGCATTCCTTTCATGTGTGTAATAATGTATCTTGAGTCCATAGGCCGATGGCATTCCTCTCAAGTGTAATAATGTTAAAAGAGAATGAACTACTCTATGTGAATTAAATGCTTAGTACCGAGTGGATATCGTAAGGTGGAAGCTATCCCCACGTTAGGTCGGGTTTCTATGAACACCTTCCTTATCCCATAACTATGTGCCCACATAGGTTATAGCTAGTGGATCCACTTAAGCTAAATTACCGGTTCTACCTTAGGCAAGTAGACCAACTCTTTTCGGTGTGGTACATGACACCGGATTCCATGGTTTGCTCACATGGTCTATGTTGGTTAGGGATTATTCCCATCATGTGAGTTATGTGTTATGGCTACTCAAGAGGTTCTATGAAGTGTGGCTGGTAGTATGGGATGCCATTCATGCATTGCACGAGTAGGCTTGGAGAGTGGCTATGGTGTGTGCTTGAATGTCATAATATCTAATGAAATGAATGTGCTTATAATGATGCTAATGAGAATGTCGACTTAAAGGCTAAATGTAAAGATGAATGCTTAACTTGGATTGTTGCTATAAGTTGCTTTCCTTGATATGACTTATTGAATGTGAAAGTTCCTTGTCTATGGTGGCCTCAAATGAGTACTTAGTATGAATGGTATTATGGCATGCCATTCATACATTGAACAAGTATAACTTAGGGTTATCTAAGATGATGGTTCTATTATGATATAATGATTTATATGATGATTATGCTTGTGACTCTTGTTTTTCACTACGAGTTCATGATGATTCTTAAACTTGTTGAATGCATGGTTTTCAGCCAAAATGTCCTTTTTAAGCATGATTTTTGCATGGCGATCATACTTAGTACATTTTTGTCCTAACCCATACATTTTTACAAAGTGTAGGTTCCGGATCTTAAGGTGACTTCTAGGGTTCAAAGGTTCAATTGATTCTCTCCAAAGCTAGTTGGTGAGTCCTCATGGTTCGAGGACGAGAGTTGACATTTCTAGTTTTTTTTATGTCATTTTATGTTTCAGACTATGTTGAAGGGTTGTGACCCTATCTTTGATTCAAGTTGTATTAGATGGCCATGTGAGACAAGTTACACTTCCGTTGTTTGTTTTTAAATAAAGACTTCAATTGTATGGATAAAAGTTTTAAATTCCGTACCATTTTCTTATATCTTAAGTTATGAATGCTAGGGAGGCTTATATGAGGCTTTTCGAAGTCTTGTACGTCGTGTGGCGTCCGGGGTGTAGGTTCAGGTCGTGACAGACCCACGGTCTGTCCTATCAAACGTCGATTGGCTTCAGAGACTAATGGTCATGGGGTCTCGATCCACGGACCAGGACCACGGCCTATGGCCTGACCTACAGTCCATGGGTTCGACCATGGGTCGACCCTTAGACAATTTTTTATGACTTTTATGGGGAGGGTTGCAGGTGACCATCCATGGACCCCTACCTACGGTCCGTGGGTCACCCTACAGCCCATGGGTGGTGCCCGTTGTTGGCACCTGCAACTTCTTAAATCTGCATTCTGGTTTGTCTAGGATACGGGGTGTTACATTCCCCTACCCCTGCCTCGCCCACGGCCTCTTGATGCGGACTCCTCTGTTGGCTCATTAGTGGGGGCTACGGGGCTGACGCCGTTGTATCGTGTATTAACCATCTGCGGACAGAAGAGTGAAAGAGAATTAGATACCAATTTGGATCACCAGATACCAATTGGAATCAAGTCATAGCACCAAGGGAGAAGAAGACAGAGAAATTTCCTAAAGTCCTGTAGCCTCTCGAAGAAAAGTACAGACGTCTCTGTACCGTTTCGCAAGACTCTATTAGACTTATTTTGGTACAATAAAATCAACGAACAACAAGAAAAAACACTTTTAGCGACGGGAAATGTGGTCGCTAAAGGACCAATTCTGGTCGTTAGTAATCTATAACGACCGGGAAAAAATGGTCGTCACCGGTCGCTAAAAGATCCGCCGTTAAAAGTTAACGACCGGGTTTCAAATTCGGTCGTTAAAACCTTCTGCGACAGTAAGTAATCCGGTCGTTATATAGCTTTTTAGCGACCAACATTTCCCTTCGCTAATTATCATTCTGGTTGTTAATAATATTAGATCACACTAGTAAATTAGTTTGTAATCAGTTCTTTTTGTGAAAGAATATTACATTGTTAATTGTTCGTAATCTTCCAACCCAAAAAGAAAAAGAATTATTATATGATTAATATTGTAAATATGTATAAAAAGTAAAGAAAATCTTAAAAGACATATCAATGTATGCTTATAAAATTTCATAGTAAATTACAAACCACTAAATAGTCACATTACCAAAAGTATATCTATCAAAATTACGGCATTTATTCAATACCTAACAAAGTATAAAATTATGTACTAATGAAAACATCCTTACACAGTTTCTAACAAAATACAGAATAGCTAGGTCTCTTTGGTCTTCAACTTGTTCTATGATATTTTTAGTTTTTGATACTTGATCTGCACTTTCTCCGTGAATAGGTTCTCAAAACACCGAATTCTTGATCTGTTAAAAGAATAAGTTCATGTTAGTATAGTAATAGATGCTACTTTTTTTGGCAAAAAATCAAAATTAACCAATAAGAAAGTAAGTGCAGCAACTATGAACTATCCAATAAAATACATTCGACAAGAGTACTTACTTTAATTGAATGAGATTTCCCAAAGAAAGGTTTTTCTCTTCTTACCTTAACAATAAGAGGGATAAGAAAAATTAAGATAATAATAACTATGTTTGATACCATAGATTCACACCTTGCACTAAAGTTCATAAGTTTTCTTGAAAATGAACATGTAACAATTAAATTGAAATCATTATGACAAAACAGATGAATATTCATAATTTGAGCATGATATATATAAGAAAGTAAAGAGATGAGAATTCATGAATTGTTTCACAAGAGGTTAAAGATCCCACAATATTCATGAAATACATGCCTATCATTTCTTTTTCCCATAAAGATACTAGATGGCCCGTGCCCATGCTCAGCACGTGCCATTTTATAATAATAAAGGAAGTGGTACCATCAAGTTAACTGGTAACGATGTTATGTGGAATAAAGTCTATATTATTTGCATTGGTAAGGCTTGTTAGAAAGACCAAAGTTGTGAAGTTGTTCATGTTGGTGGTGTACCTAACACCAGGTAGTTTTACAAGAGGGTAAAATGTGAATTCAAGCAATTGAAAATTCCATCCCAAAGTTGCATCTATTAACTAAAAATAAAGAAGAGAAACTAATACATTTGAATTTTAATGCAGTGGTCACATAGTACTTAAGATGAAAGGCACAGATACAACAACAACAACAAAGTTCAAAGAAATTCTCTTAACTATTACAGCCATATTAGTGTATCTTATCCCTTCTTAACTTTGACTTCCAAAAATATGTAAAGGGATTTAAGATTGTGCACCCACTAAATTTCAAATAAATGAGTAAAAGATATTAGATAAAGATCATTTACTAAAATATTTAAATTTCCTGCACTTTCTAATATATTATAAACAGTTTGTACCAATAATGAGGTAAGTAAATGTGTGGAAAGAGTTATATTCACAGACAATTTAAGAACACACAAGCCATCCTTTTAGTGATCATTGAAGAAATTGTAGTAATACACCAAGAATTGGCCAATAGCAAGCTCTCGCGAACTCCCCAAAACAACATATATCAATGATGGAACTCCAACACTACTACCTCAAATAATAAAATGAAAGATATATATAGGCTCAAAAATCAATAAAAAGAGATGAACAAAAAACTAATTAGGCACTTACATAAGCAATATTGAGGATTAAAGTTTGAAAGAATAGCATATCTTACACTCTACAAGAAATTTTCTTTTTAAATTCAGCATTACAAGAAGTGAAAGCAATAGATATTAGTGCTAAATTGTTTAACCAATCTCATTTAAAAGTTTAAATAGTTAGAAATATGATGCACAATTCAACATGTATAGTAGCAGAGTGAGTAGGGATCCTATGTTTGAAGTGGCACTACCACCTATTATCAAGAAAGTATTTCACGTGTCTGACCTATGAAAAGATTAGATCCACATATCAGAACATGAGATAATGTACTGAAATGTAACTACAAAAACAACAACATACCCAGTGAAATGGGGTCTAGGAATGGTAGAGCATATGCACACCTTTTCACTACTCCTTGGAGGTACAAATGATATTTATGAAAGATCTTCAGCTCAAGTACAACAAATTCAAGTAAAAGAAGAAAACAATGAAGCAATCATATAATTTTAGCTAAAATAGAACATAAGTAAAACAAAATAGGATCAAGTAATAATTAAATTGAATAACTATAGTATATTGAAACATGATTTTCGCAAGACCAACTTAGAGAAAATAATGCAGTATGCATACAGTACATAATGACGTATAACTTAGGGGTAATTTTCTTTTTAGGAAATTGAACACATTTCTGACTCTTACTCTACCAAACTTATAGAGAAGTAAACAGAGAACACGATGTAGGGTCCTTGAACAATTTAACAAGAAAACAGAGTTGTGAAAAACTTACTAGACATTGTAAATACCTTTTCTAGACATTGTAATACTTTTTTCTAGACATTTCAGTGAAAAACTTTCTCTTCCCACAATTCCATAGTTCTGATTCTTCTAAGTCAATGTACTCATCAATGTTTCCCTCGAATTATTACGTTATTCCATGGTTTCTTGGAAAATTTTCATAGTAATTTCCCTTTTTTAAGAGGTAATTGTTTCATGCACAATCCTAAAGTTTCTGATAGTTATAGGTGTATTCTTTAAAAATCCTTTTCCAAATAATGGATCCCAATACAAACCATCAGATGACATTGTTGTTAGCCTTCACATAATAACACTTAATACAAATGACCTGATATACTCGTAAAATATAAGGTGAAGACATTTTATCAATTTCTTAGCTCTTTTTGTTGCTGAAGTTTTTTTAAAAGAGGGAGCTTTGAACAACTTATAACCATAAAAAACTGAAAGGGATGTAATGCTTCACCTGCTAATGAAGAAACAAGGTCAGATCAAGTGAACAGGAAGCTGATGCAACTCAAAATATTTTTTGATGAAGAGTTATGGAATTAAATTTTGGCATTATAGGCAAAAGAGATCTTTCTACAATCCTCAAAGTCAAAAGATAGTAGCAATTTAGAGCTAAGGATTCTATGTGGGCAAAGTTTCTAAATGCTAAATATTGTTCTAGAATCCATGCCGTGGGCAAAAACTTGTATGCTGACAACTCCCAAGCCTGGAAACACATTCCACTAGCAAGAGATATGAGTGAAAAAATGCATTTGGTGGAAGATTAACAATGGTAATTGCAGTCTTTGGTGGGATGACTAGACAAAAATGGGGCTCTTGTCAATATCAATCCAAACTTTATGACAAGAGACAATGCTATAACAAAGGTAAATGACTTTCTGAGAAATAAGAGGTGGAATGTCGGAAGCTCTTTAACACCTTTTGTAGTCAAGCGGCTTTATATATCACATCTATTGGACTTGAAAATGATGAAATTGATAAGGAACCACAAACATATCAACACTTTTGTCTCTAATCTGCGGCACAAACAAAATTCCTTTCAAACACTTTTTTATCTGTTGGAGGATTATTTTTGGACATTTACCTTTTAGAGGAGCTTTATCTAGGTCACAACAACAACCAGACTGAAGCTTTGGCAGTCAAGTTTGGTGTACAATTGTGTGTGAATGAGGGATTCACGGAGTTAGGCATCGAGTTGGACTATCTCATCATCTCCAACATGTTGATCAACAAGGATACATACAATTTAAAGCTCAAACACATTGTTAGCAGCATCATAAATCATCTCACTGGTATCCATTATGTCATAACGCATTGCTACAAAAAAACAAATCAAACTGCGGACCTCCTTTCTAAAATGGCCTCTACAAGTGGAACTAGAACCTTATATCACACTCTTCAGAAACTACCTAGAGAAGCTAGGATCTACTTCAACTTGATAAATTGGAAAACTCCTACTTTTAGGAGAAGATATGAAACATGTAACTTCTTTGTTAGTTAAGTTTTATCAAGGTAATTGGAAAGGATTGTCTATAGGCTACTTCATTTCCTAGCAAGATTGTTGTGCAATCTTTTTTTGTAAACTTGAGGCAAGGTTCTATGTCTCCCTCTCGTCATTATACATATTTTTTTACATAATTAACAAGGAAAATCCCCACACCTTAGGCCCATAACCTAAGGTGATAGCTTAAACTATACAAAAAGTCTTATAAATTTGTCAATCGAAAGTTTTAGTCCTGTTAATTTCACAAACAACGCAGCTGAACTTATCAAAAGAGGAAAACAAAACTACCAGATTAAGCATGAAGAAAAAATAATTGAGGCTTTTACCTCTAAGAGATAATGATGAACATGCTTCTTGAGGTTGATATAAATTTGCGGAAGGAAACCTCTTTGAGTACTGAATCATTTCAAGGGAACATTCATCCACAGGTTCCTTCAAATATTACAAAGGAAACAGATAATTTTTAAAAAGGATCCATGTGTTCCATCAACAATGCTAAAGGAATCGGTAGTTCTTTTAATCAAACACCCACTGGGATGTCCAAACTTGTCCTGAATGGTACAGATCACTTTGAAGATGATAAATATAAATTCAATTCCTTTGATGAAGTGAGAGTTACTTTATAAGATTCCTTTGTCATCCCAATTTTAAGATGGCATGATGCCAAAAAACATTCTGTGATATCATTTGGGACATAATTCAATGACATCATTTGTGATAAATATCTTTTTCTTCGTTAAAATTACACGCCTTGCAGAATTCATAATGCACAAGGTTGTATACAAATGGTTGGGGGGCAATATCACCACTCAACTTCAGTTGACTCATCCGAGCTTCATTTAGTTTATTCTCCTTACTCATATCACTAATTAGAACAGAAAAATTATATATGTTTCGAAATAAAATTCAGATATTTATTGCATCACTAGTAAGATCATGAGTGCAACCTAATATTCATTTCATCACTAATATAGTAAGCGTAGAAAACAACATCTGGATTCTGCAGAGTAACCAACAACCCACACTCTGCCATACATTTGTTTTAGCTGAAACATATCTCCCATGTCACCGAAATTATTAATGGAAATGTTAAAAGTAATCAGCTTTGGGTTAATACCATAAGTAATCACTTCATTTATCCCGCCAAACTAGCAATAACTAAAGATAACAGAGGTACACGTCACAACATCAAATGATAATCCATCTTGTAAGTCCATATTTCTTAGCAAACCTCGCATTCTCTCCACTTGACTAACAAAACTGTTGGTGTTTTTAATAAAGAAATTAAGAAAATAACAGAGAAAGACTTTGAGAGAGAAAATACTGCAGTATTATCAAAGGGAATTATTTTATTAATAATTCAGAGACATACATTTATAGATATAATTCCTAACAAAAAATAGAAAAATATGCTACTAACTTATCAGTAAAATTTAAATAACAAATAAAAGAACTAACTCCTAAATTCAAGTCACATAGGACTCTAATAAAATAATTTAAAAATCTTAAAAGTAGCTAACTGATTTATTTCTGCAATATCCTGAGACATATTCTCAACACTCCTTCTTGGATCAGGAATTGTAGATTGTAGTCTCATCTGAAATTGACCTTGTGAACAAATCTGCTAACTCATCCTTTGTTTTGCAAGGCTTGTGTGCATCTTCTGTTGGATTAAATGAGAAGCTCTTACCTCTCATTTCAACTTGTAAAATCTCTTGCTTAGTAGAATCAAAGATTCGACAATATTTGTTTCCAAATAATAATTTAAATCCTTTTTCTATTAATTGACCAACACTAAACAAACTTTTATCAATATCAGGCACATAAAGAACATCTGAAATTATTTTTGTACTTGAATTTGTTTTAATTGAAACAGACCTTTTTCCTTTTGCAGGAATACAATCACCATTCCCAATTTTGACTTTCTTATTTTCCATAGGAATGAACTCTTTAAAAAGATTTTTTTCATATGTCATGTGGTTTGTACAACCACTATCAATCATCCAAAAATCAGATTTTTTGGTTGAAAAACAAGTTGCCACAAATAAGTGATCTTCTTCTTCTTCTTCAGTAGTGACTTGGGCAACTGTTTCATCTTTTTGAAATTTGTTTTTGCAAATCACAGCTTCATGACCAAGTTGTTTGCAGTTCTTGCATTGTGCATCTGGTTTTTTCCAACATTTATATGGAGGATGTCCAATTTTGCCACAGTGTTGACAAGGTGGGTAATTTTTCAAAAAATTACCCTTGCTTTGAGTTTTGTGGCTGGCTACTAGTGCTCCTTCAACCATACCATCTTGCCTCATAAGCCTCCTTTGTTCCTGTGCCTGCAAAGAATTTAACAATTCTGCCAAGGTAATTTTGGACAGATCTTGTGTGTTTTCCAAGGTAGTTATACATGCTTCATATCTTTCGGGCACGGTAACAAGAACTTTTTCAACAATTCTTGTGTCTTTAAATTCAGTGCCTAGTAATCTTACCTTGTTGACAATACCAAGCAATCTGTCAGAATATTCTTTAACTGTTTCTGACTCTTTCATTCTCTGCAATTCGAATTCCCTCATTAAATTTAATACCTTCATTCCTCGTATTCTTTCATCTCCAGCATATTCTTTCTTCAGATAATTCCAAATATCTTTTGGTGATGTGAGAGTCATGATTTTCGTGAAAATAATTGTCGAAACAGCAGCAAACAAAGTTGCTTTTACCTTCGACTTAATGGTTTTCTTTTCCTTGTGACTCTTGATCTGGGACACGGTGGGATTATTTGGCAGCGGATTAATTTCATAATCCTCTTCCACGGCTTCCCAAAGATCAAGAGCCTCCAAGTAAGTTTCCATTCTCACAGCCCATAGTTGATAATTCTCACCACCAAAAATAGGAGGAGCCATTCGTGAAAAACTATTTTCGGAATCCATTTTTCTACTCACAGGTCCCTCAAGAAGAAGGCTCTAGATACCAATTGTTGGTGTTTTTAATAAAGAAATTAAGAAAATAACAGAGAAAGACTTTGAGAGAAAAAATACTGCAGTATTATCAAAGGGAATTATTTTATTAATAATTCAGAGACATACATTTATAGATATAATTCCTAACTAAAAATAGAAAAATATGCTACTAACTTATCAGTAAAATTTAAATAACAAATAAAAGAACTAACTCCTAAATTCAAGTCACATAGGACTCTAATAAAATAATTTAAAAATCCTAAAAGTAGCTAACTGATTTATTTCTGCAATATCCTGAGACATATTCTCAACAAAAACACACAATCTATTTATAAAAATATTATAGTAAGATATCGAAAAACATGCTATAAACAAACCATCAAGCATCATTACTGCTAATTTCTAAAGCAACAGTGAAATCCGAAATACAGTAACTATAAATCAAAAGCAATACCCTATACCTAGTTTTAATTAAAATTCATATTCAATCAATACCAAAGTCTGAAGAACCAAGTAATTGGATTTTATCGAATTGTTTGATTTTTTGAATTTTATGCCCATTCCTACTTTTAGTCTTGATTCCTTTAAACTTTTCTCCATTTCTTCAAAATAATTCCACATGCCCTTCCTTTAAGATTCAGCTTCTCAAAGTTGGATCCAAATTTAATAAATCTAGCGAAATATGGTGAAATTCAGTAGAAATCTCATTCAAACATTCAAACTAATTAAAGAAATATACACAGAGAACTACTCCTATCTCCTAAAATTAGAGTTTGTTAAAATGTTCAAAACGATATTGAAACCCTACCTTAGATGTAACAGCCTTCCAGTTTAAGAGAATGTGAGAGAGTATCTACACAAACTGTCACGCCCTGAGCCTACACCCTAGGCGGGACTGACACTCAAGAACCATTGTTGGCCCCAAGCGAACCCTTGGCCTGACTTACTTACTCAGCGGAAGACTATATGCATTAAGAAATGAATTCAAATGCTAAACAACTTAATTGTCTCAAACTGAACTCATAATGTTTTGAAAATAAACATTTAACTTAGCCAAAATAACAAATCAAATATGAACATAAGCCAATAACAAAATGATGACGAATGAACTAACATCTGACTGACTATCTACGAAGCCTCTAAAACAACTGGGCTGGATGTCGAGACAGGCCCACTACATCCTAATGAACTATCTAATACTAGAAGTAAACAAAAGGGATCCTCCAGAATGCAAAGAGGCTCACCAATAAACTCTGAACTGCTCATTGGATCAACGATGCACTGGATGCCGATCCTAGTTACATGCGTCTGCATCATAGGACAATGCAGGCCAATTGAAATCAGTACATTAAATGTACGAGTATGCGAGTTGAAATGCTAAAACCACATAGGCTTGAAAGAGAATCTGAAAGAAGCACTTACCTTGGCTCTTCTGAACTCATGAATACTTAACTGAACTCATTTCAATATAAAACAATTTAAAACAAGTGCAATATAAAGAAAAATTGTTTAAAAACATGATGTCAACTCTGTGTATATACAAGGATACAACATAAGTCTGAAATGTATGTAAAAATACAATAAACTGATGTATATAAAAATACAATAACTTCTGTGGGAGTTTCTCTAGCCGACAACCATCACATAAGAGCTATAGTGATGATACAACAATCTACCTCATGCTGCCAGTGCATCCTATACCTGGCCAAAGGTATAGGACCTGAACTACTAAGTGGATACACTAGTCTATGCGAAAAGGATTCATCTAAAAAGTATGACCCTTATCTACCCATGATGGCTACATGGTTTATGGAGACCTGAGTTATCTCAACTCAAGCTCGTCCCCATATCGGTGCTCAATACTACTCCCAAAATATGATACTAGCTCTTTATGTTTAAAAACATACTTCTTTTTGTGATTTGAGATTAGTGCTAAAAAACTTAGCTCAAAGGCTATCTTGGAAATCAAAGTTTCCCCTCTTGCTTCATTTAGAAAGCGATAACTCTTTTCTGAAAACTTGCCCGAAGGCTCTTTGGAAATCTCAATTTCCGTTTTTATTTAAATGTGAAAACATTTTAAATCTCTTTGGGAATACTTAGTCCCCACATACTTTTTGAAGAAATGAACTTCAATCTATACTCTTTACTCTTTACTCAACTTGAACTTTAAGTCATAAAACAAGGTTAAAAGCATTTGCAAAAGACTTCTTGAAAAGACTCTAACAACTTCCTAGACTTGGCTCTTGACTTTCCTTGACTTTGATCCTAACTTTCCTTAAATTGGATTATGGATTCAAGGTTCATGATATCATGTTTATGGATGATTTCATGATGTTTATATGTCACTTAGAGTGTTGGAATCAACTAGAAAACATAGGTACATTGCTAAGGAACAAGTACGAAAAGATGGGGGAAGAATGTGAAGAACTGGCGTCCCTGGCGCTCTGAGAGGCGCGGGGTGCCAGCCCTCAACATTCAGAGAACAAGGTGGGGCGCTCTGTTTGGCGTGTCACCCCAGAGTCCCACATCCAAGGACTACTTTAGGGTGCGCTGGCTGGCGCGACGCCACACTCCCATCCCCAGGTGTTTGACGACTTTTCTTCTCCGTTTTTCAACTCTAAACCCTCTAAACTTCAAAGGTTCTTTCCCCAAACACTTAGGATCATTTATACCCTTAATACATGATAGATTCAAACCGAAATTATGCCCGGAAATATGAATCAAATCGCAAGAAACTTCAACAAAACAACCCACAAGAATTCAAACGAATTTCATCAAGAACTCAAAGGATTTACTTTCAAATCACACATATTTCACTGAATTGAATCATGATTGGCGCGTGGGTGAACTAAACCAACGCTATGTGATCTCACATACCTTGTAGGGATCACCCCCGATGAATTCCACAAGCTATCCTTGAAGAAATCGATGAATCTTGAACGTTCTTCTCCTTTCTCCTCATTTCTCCTCTTCTCCAAGACCTAGCGTGAAAATTCACTTTTCTAAAACTGACTAAAATATGAATTTACCCCAAGTAAACTCCTAAAAACGAATTATAATAATTAGGTAAGGAAAAGACTAAATTACCTTTTCAAAATCCGGATTAGACTTTCCTTAATCCAACACCCCAAATTTCAAAGGGCATAACTTACTCATACGAACTCGGAATCGCACAAACTCGGCGGCGTTGGAAAGATCATTCCAAGAGATTTTCTACCATATCTGGAAGTACACCTAACTCATCTTCAGCTAGGAGTTACGGCTGTTTGAAGTTGACCAAAACTCAACTTTTCCTAACTTAAACAAATTTTCCAGATTTTCATTCTTTCCAAAAAATGACTATTTCAAATTATAAGCTTCTTCCTAGTTATTTCAAATTATGAAATGTTACAATATCTCTCCCTTGGGAACATTCGTCCTCGAATGAGATTATTCTTACAAGGCTCAGGGTGTAACATCAAGTTCAAACACCTAACAAGCAAATGCAAACAAACAACATACTCACTCATAATTTAAAGAGTACTAAGAAGAGAATTAGTACCTTGGTCTGCATTTTCTCCGGACTCAAAGAGATGTGGATATCTTTTCTTCATATACTCTTCATCTTCCCAAGTAGCTTCCTCAATAAATTGGTTCCTCCAAAGGACTTTGACTGATGCTACTTCCTTGGTCCTCAACTTGCGAACTTGGCAATCTAGAACCTGAACCGGAATCTCTTCATAAGATAGGCTATCTTTTATCCCAATATCTTTAGTTGGTATGATCAATGACGGATTGCCCATGCACTTCTTCAACATAGAGATGTGAAATATTGGATGAACCGTGGCTAACTCTTGTGGTAGCTCTAACTCATAAGCTACATTGTTGATCCTCTTGGATATTCGATAAGGTCCAATATACCGGGTACTAAGTTTCCCTTTCTTACCAAACCTCATAACACCCTTCATGGGTGAAACTTTAAGATATACCCAATCATCTACTTCAAACTTTAACTCTCTTCTCCTAACATCAGTGTAGGATTTCTGACGACTCAGCGCCATTTTCAACCTCTCTTGAATCACTTTCACCTTCTCCATAGCTTGATGAACTAAGTCTAGTCCTATCAACCCAACTTCACCAACTTCAAACCATCCAATAGGATATCTGCATCTGCTCCCACTACTATTTTAGAAAGTCTATATTATGAGCCCTACCACCAGGACTTTGGTGCTCTACTTTAACTTGTTGGCCATTCGGACACTTAGCAACAAACTCTGCAATGCCCTTCTTCATAGTATTCCACCAATAGAATTCTCTCAAGTCATGGTACATTTTTGTGGAACCCGGATGAATGGAATATCTGGAGCTATGAGCTTCCTCCATGATCCTCTCTTGAAGTCCATCCACCATAGGTACACACAACCTTCCTTGATATCTCAACACACCATCTCCCCTTGTTCAAAAGCTAATACTTTTTGCTTACGAACATTTGCCTTCAATTCAAGCAAAATTGTGTCTTGGTCTTGCTTCTCTTTTACTTCTGACACTAATGAAGATTCAGCCCCATTCATTACCACTATTCCTCTTTCTGTGGAATCCATTAGTTGGACTCCTAAGCGTGCAAGTATATGCACATCTTTCGCCAACTCTCTCATTTCTTCCTCAACATGGGCGGTACTACCCATAGACAACCTGCTCAATGCATCATCAACAACATTATCCTTACCTGGGTGATAAAGAATACTCATGTTATAATCCTTGAGTAATTATAACCACCTCTTTTGTCTGAGATTAAGATCTTTCTGAGTGAACACATATTGATGGCTCTTGTGATCAGTGAATATATCAACATGAACACCATACAAATAATGACGCCATATCTTCAAGGAAAATACTACAGCAGCAACTCTAAGTCATGGGTTGGGTAATTCTTTTCATAAACTTTCAACTGTCTGGAGGCATAAGCTATAATTTTTCCATTCTGCATTAATACACAATCCAAACCAACTCTAGATGCATAATAATACACCACAAAACTTTGAGTACCTTCTGGTAAGGTCAAAATTGGGGCAATAGTCAACCTATTCTTCAATTCCTGAAAGCTTTTCTCACAAGCTTCAGACCATTGAAATTTCACCGTCTTCTGCGTCAACTTGGTCAAAAGGGACAAAATAGACGAGAAACCCTCTACAAACCTTCTGTATTAGCCAGCTAAACCCAAGAAACTCCTAATATCAGTTGGAGATGTGGGTCTAGGACAATTCTGCACTGCCTCAATTTTCTGAGTATCAACCTTAATTCCCTCTCCAGACACAATGTGGCCTAAGAATGCCACAGTTTCAAGACAAAACTCACACTTAGAGAACTTAGCATACAATTCTCTATCTTTCAAAGTCTAAAGAACTATTTAGAGGTGACTAGCATGATCTTCTTCATTCCTTAAATAGATTAGTATGTCATCAATGAAGACGATAACAAACATATCTAAATAAGGTTTGAAGACTCTATTCATAAGGTCCATGAAAATTGTAGGTAGATTGGTTAAACCAAACGACATGACCATAAACTCATAATGACCATAACGGGTCCTGAAAGCTATCTTTGGAATATCACATTCCCTTACTCTCAACTGATGGTAACCCGATCTGAGGTCAATTTTTGAGAAACAAGAAGCACCCTGAAGCTGATCGAAAAGATCATCAATCCTTGGAAGAGGATACTTATTCTTGATGGTAACCTTGTTCAATTGACGGAAAGCTATACACTTGCTAAAGGAACCATCTTCCTTTCTCACAAATAGGACCGGAGCACCCCAAGGTGAGACACTTGGTAGAATAAAACCTTTCTCTAAAAGATCTTTCAACTGCTCTTTTAACTCTTTCAACTCTGTTGGTACCATTCTATATGGCATAATAGAGATAGGACATGTATCTGAATATTTATACCTAAGTTTTTATCTCTCTCGGGAGGGACTCCGGGTAGATCATCTGGAAAGACTTATGAAAACTCACTTACTACTGAAACGGACTAACTAGGAGGTATCTCACCACTAGAGTCATTAACTCAGACTAAGTGATAGATATAACCCTTAGAAACTAACTTCATTACCTTAAGGTACAAAATGAAATGACCCTTAGGCACTGTTGAACTACTCTTCAACTCTATAACTAGTTCACTGGAAGCTGGAACTTGACTACTCGAGTTCTACAATCTATTGATGCATAACAGGCATGAAGCCAGTCCATACCTAGAATGACATCAAAATCTACCATGTCTAACTCAACTAAATCAGCCATGGTACTCTTGTGACTGACGAAAACAAGTACAATCATGATAGACTCTCTCTACTGGAATAGAATTCTCAACAGGTGTTGAAACACTGAAGGGCTGAAGATATTGCTCTGGAAGAATATCAAAACTGAAGACTTGAATCATACTAGTGACAACATTTGGCGAATCATCTTGCTCTTGGTGACTAGTGATAGCATAAAGACGGTTTCCTTCTCTGTCTACCCTTGAAGTAGTTCATCTAGATGCAACTCTATCTGGTGGAGCAACTGAAGAAGACTGGGCTCTATTGCCCTCATTACCATTACTATGTCTGCTCTTAGGACACTCTCTCATAAAATGACTGTTCTGGCCACACTTGAAGCAACTAGTGGAGTCATCACGACACATCCCTGAGTAGTTCCTACCACACTTAGGACATGCAGGAGTCTTAGTACCCCCTTGTGCCTTACTACCTTGCAACTGCGCTGGTCTAGCTCTGAAGTTTTGAGAATCCTGACTATTGTGTTCACATTTTTTCCTTGGTGCAGGTGCATTAGCAGATGATGGAGCAGGTCCTTTCTACTTCTGTTGGAAAGAAGAGCGGTTCACATTACTCTTTTGCTGCTCGGATTCATTTCCTAATGTCTTAGCCCTCTTATTCTTAAACTATTCTCTATCCTTCAATTGGTCCTCCTCAACTTGTTGCACATGGATCATCAGCCCTGCTATGCCCATGTCACCTATTAGCATGATTGCCTTACTTTCCTTACTTGACAGACGAGGCAACCCAACAACGAATAAACTCATCCTGCTCCTCATGTCCTCAACCATCTCTTTGCTTCTCATAGCTCACGGGGAAAGAAATTCCCCATGAAAGCACTCTAAAAAATAGTCCAACTCACAAACAGTTACGCGTAAGCACGAGTTAGAAAGAAACTGTATAGAGATTAACTCTATTGCACAAAATGAGTATGAAAGAAGTGAAGGAATTCCTAAATGTTGCAGCCTCCTAATTATAGATGTGGCGCGCTTCACACCTATAACCAGGACTCTACAGACACGACTTCATAGACTCCCTAGGACTCTTGAACTCTATGCTCTGATACCAAGTTTGTCACGCCCCAAGCCTACACCCTGGGTGGGACTGGCACTCGAGAACCATTGATGGCCCCAAGCGAACCGTTGGTCTGGCTTACTTACTCAGCAGAAGACTATATGCAATAAGAAAGGAATTCAAATGCTAAACAACTTAACTGTCTCAAACTGAACTCATAATGTGTGAAAATAAACATTTAACTTAGCCAAAATGGCAACTCAAATCTTAACATAAGTCAATAACAAAATGATGACGAATGAACTAACATCTGACTGACTATCTATGAAGCGTCTAAAACAACAAGGATGGATGTCGGGACAGGCCCAGGACATCCTAATGAACTATCTAATACTAAAAGTAAACAAAAGGGATCATCCGGAATGCAAAAAGGCTCACCAATAGACACTGAACTGCTCACTGGATCAATAATGCGCTGGATGCCAATCCTAGTTACCTACGTCTGCATCATAAGAGGATGCAGGCCAACTGGCATCAGTACATTGAATGTACGAGTATGCGAGTTGGAATGTTAAAACCACATAGGCTTGAAAGAGAATCTGAAAGAAGCACTTACCTTGGCTCTTCTGAACTCATGAATACTTAACTGAACTAATTTCAATATAAAGCAATTTAAAACAAATGCAATATAAAGAAAAGTTGTTTAAAAACATGATGTCAACTCTGTGTATATACAAGGATACAACATAAGTCTGAAATGTATGTAAAAATACAATAAACTGATGTATATAAAAATACAATAACTTCTGTGGGAGTTTCTCTAACCGACAACCATCACATAAGAGCTATAGTGATGATAGAGCGATCTACCTCATGTTGCCAGTGCATCTTATACCCGGTCAAAGGTATAGGACCTGAACTACTAAATGGATCCACTAGTCTATGCAAAAAGGTTTCATCTAAAAAGTATGACCCTTTTCTACCCATGATGGCTACATGGTTTATGTAGACGTGAGTTAACTGAGCTCAAGATCGTCCCCATATCGGTGTTCATTACTACTCCCAAAATATGATACTAGTTCTTTATGTTTAAAAACATATTTCTTTTTGTGATTTGAGATTACTGTTCAAAAACTTAGCTCAAAGGCTATCTTGGAAATCAAAGTTTCCCCTCTTCCTTCATTTAGAAAGCGAATACTCTTTTCTGAAAACTTTCCTGAAAGCTCTTTGGAAATCTCAGTTTCCGTTCGTATTTAAATGTGAAAACATTTTAAATTTCTTTGGGAATACTTAGTCCCCATATACTTTTTGAAGAAATGAACTTCAATGTATACTCTTTACTCAACTTGAACTTTAAATCTTAAAACAAGGTTAAAAGCATTTGCAAAAGACTTCTTGAAAAGATTCTGACAACTTACTAGACTTGGCTCTTGACTTTCCTTGACTTTGATCCTAACTTTCCTTGAATTAAATTATGGATTCAAAGTTCATGATCTCAGGTTTATGGATGATTTCATGATGTTTATATGTCACTTAGAGTGTTGGAATCAACTAGAAAACATAGGTACATTGCTAAGGAACAAGTACGAAAAGATAGGGGAAGAATGGGAAGAACTGGCGTCTCTGGCGCTCTAGGAGGCGCGGGGCGCCAGGCCTCAACATTCAGAGAACAAGGTGGGGCGCTCTGGCTGGCGCGTCACCCAAGAGCCCCACATCCAGGGACTGCTTTGGGGCGCGCTGGCTGGCCCGACTCCCCACTCCCTTCCCCAAGTGTTTGACGACTTTTCTTCTCCGTTTTCAACTCTAACCCTCTAAACTTCAATGGTTCTTTCGCCAAACACTCAGGATCATTTAAAGCCTCAATACATGATAGATTCAAACTGAAATTACGCTCAGAAACATGAATCAAATCGCAAGAAACTTCAACAAAACAACCCACAAAAATTCAAACGAATTTCATCAAGAACTCAAAGGATTTACTTTCAAATCACACATATTTCGCTGAATTGAATCATGATTGGCGCGTGGGTGAACTAACCCAACGCTATGTGATCTCACATACCTTGTAGGGATCACCCCCAACAAATTCCACAATCTATCCTTGACGAAATCGAGGAGTCTTGAACGTTCTTCTCATTTCTCCTCTTTTCTCTTCTTCTCCAAGCCCTAGCGTGAAAATTCACTTTTATAAAACTGACTAAAATCTGGCGCTCTAGGAGGCGCGGGGCGCCAGGCCTCAACATTCAGAGAACAAGGTGGGGCGCTCTGGCTGGCGCGTCACCCAAGAGCCCCACATCCAGGGACTGCTTTGGGGTGCGCTGGCTGGCCCGACTCCCCACTTCTTTCATCAAGTGTTTGACGACTTTTCTTCTCCGTTTTCAACTCTAAACCCTCTAAACTTCAATGGTTCTTTCCCCAAACACTCAGGAACATTTAAAGCCTCAATACATGATAGATTCAAACTGAAATTACGCTCAGAAACATGAATCAAATCGCAAGAAACTTCAACAAAACAACCCACAAAAATTCAAACGAATTTCATCAAGAACTCAAAGGATTTACTTTCAAATCACACATATTTCGCTGAATTGAATCATGATTGGCGCGTGGGTGAACTAACCCAACGCTATGTGATCTCACATACCTTGTAGGGATCACCCCCAATAAATTCCACAATCTATCCTTGACGAAATCGAGGAGTCTTGAACGTTCTTCTCCTTTCTCCTCTTTTCTCTTCTTCTCCAAGCCCTAGCGTGAAAATTCACTTTTATAAAACTGACTAAAATCTGACTTTACCCCAATTAAACTCCTAAAAACTAATTAGAATAATTAGGTAAGGAAAAGACTAAATTACCCTTCCAAAATCCGGATTAGACTTATCTTAATCCAACCGCCGAACTTCCAAAGGGGATAACTTACTCATACGAACTCAGAATTGCGCAAACTCGGTGGCGTTGGAAAGATCATTCCAAGAGATTTCCTACCATATCTGGAAGTACACCTAACTCATACTGAGCTAGGAGTTATGGCCGTTTGAAGTTGACCAAAACTCAACTTTTCCTAACTTAAACAAATTTTCCAGATTTTCATTCTTTCCAAAAATGACTATTTCAAATTATAAGCTTCCTCCTAGTTATTTCAAATTGTGAAATGTTACACAACCCTCTGCTGAGAGAGAATACTCAGATGTGTTGCAAAAAATGAGTAAATTCCTGACCAATGAAACAATAATAGATAATCAGTAAATTAAATTTCTTTAAATTGAACTCCTTTAGTCTAATTTTTTGAGAAATGTCTACAAATACATAAATTAGTATTGTACGAAGGAACTTCACAGAGAGATGATCAGAAAAATACATTGATAAGAAAGAGATAAAATAATACCACATCACTAGAGGTCCATAATACGCAAAAATTGCAATGAAGATGGAGGAGCAATATAGTTGAATGTTTTTAGGGTTACTTGTTTCTCTGTTGGGAGCTAGGAGGAAGGTTTGGGCCGATGAAGATTTTTGTGAAAAGGGAAAAAGAAGTGGCGTACTTCTTTTTATTATTATTAAAAAAATACTCCTATTAAATTTAGTATGGACAAATAAAATTATCCCCTGAGGTGAATTAAATATTGATTTTTAGTGACCGATATGTTTTTGGTCGTTACAGAACACTTATCACAACCAGATGCATATCCCTTCGTTAAGAAATGGTCGTTAAAAGTCTGATTTCTTGTAGTTGATACCAACTTTGTCATGACCCAGACCATCGTGATTGTAACCCACACTAACCCTCTGGTGGGAGAACGATTACTATAACCCAGCTAAGAAACTTAATGAAAAACTAAGCATTTAAAGATATGGAAACAGGTTTAAATGATGGATAAAAACAGAGTTCCCATAAACTCCAAGGGTTTTAAATAAACAATTAACAAACTATTGCGGAAGTAAACCCCTAGAACCTAAAAGTCATTGTACCAAAACTATTTTAACCAACAAGTCTAAGACAAGGGGGTGCAACCCCGAAAACTAAACATAAACCAAAGACTGAATGAATAAATAGTCTAAGTCCGAAAAGATTGGACTAAACTAATGACGGATCCATGGCAGCCTGAAAGAATTGGCTCACCCTTGAATCCAGTGTCGATCAGTGATCTCCTAACTGAGGTCTGTTAGTAGCCACCTGAAGATGCCCTGTACCCAACAAAGAACGAGCAAGTGCAGTATCAGTACACAACCACAGTGTACTAGTAGGATCACGTGGCTACTCAAGTAGGCACAATATACACAAGCAATTACAACACAGTAAACATACATATACAAAATTCACAATTCAGTTATCATTTTAGAAGCAACATACAATTTCCTAACATCAATGACAATTAGATATGAACATAAGAATCACAAGTGGTCCAAACATGGAACCCACACCAAAACTGTTAGTGTGTCGGAATGTGACACCCGATCCAATGTATGTGTCAGAACGTGACACCCGGTCCAATATATGTGTTGGAACGTAACACCCGATCCAATGTATGTGTCGGAATGTGACACCCGATCCACTCAGCACAACCACAATCACAACCACACCATAATGAATAGTACATATAGTCACATGATCAAGTAACAGTTCATGGCATGTAGTTGTTCACACATAATCATTTCATAACATTAGATTCACATTTTACTATTCACATACACGCATGCATACAATAAAGAAATTAACCGGCATATATCACACAAACAGGAAATCGAACTATCACCTACCTCGAAACCAAGCTTGAATCCTCCTAAGACACTTGAGCCTTCCCTTTTCGGATTCTTTTCGCTTGTTCTTGGTCTAAAACAGTTAAATAATGCAAGGATCAATATAAAAGGCCTAATTTACCCAGATTATAACTAAAGTTATCAACCCAAGGCCAAACCCAAGATCCTAATGTTCAATTAGGGCTTTCCCACCATTAACTTCAGGCTAAAACCCTCCCCAACAATAATTACCCAAGATTCTATGTTCTACAAATCGAAATACGGATTTAGGGGAGTAATTTCCTTCCCTTTAGCACTAGAAGTCGTGGAAAATTGTCAAGAACTGCTCTGGGTCGTCTCCTAGCTCTCAAGAATGAAGTTTTGTAGAAAATAACGATTTTGAGGTTTTTCCCTGACTTACCTCGCGACTGGCCTGCTACGGCGGACCCCATTCCACCACAGCAGCTCCGCCCTGGGGGAATTAATCCCACCTTGGTGGCTTGCATGGAGACAGAAGCTCGGAGTTTGAGTTCCAAGCTCCCATTCACAACACACTTTGAAACTATGACGTTCTAAAACTACCCTTTCACGCCACAAGATCAGTTTCGGGAGTTCTACTCCCCCGAATTCAATTTCGTAAAGCCGTACAAGCTTCTTAACATCCTGGTTGTCCACTCATGTGATCAAATTCATAACTAAATCCCCCATGCATTACCAGATTTCCCTACACCTCACCTGACTGAAATTTCGTCCAAGTCTGGCCTAGGCTAGAATTTTCCAAGTTACTACTCAAAAGTTTTCTGGCCCAAATTCTTTCCACATTGGATTTTCCATAACGATGGGAACAGGTTGTTACAGTACCCCACCCCCTCACCCCCCAAAATTAAAAACACCATGAGTACCCCGATTCTCCCACACCCCAAAAAAAAATTACTTTTAAATAAAATATATTTTTCTTATCCCACCCCTCTACCCCTCAAAAAAAAAGTTTAAAAGAATTTTTTATTTTTGTGAGGTGGGTGGATAGTGAGTTGTGAGGCTAGGGGTACATGGTAGAGGATGGGGTGGGGTGATAAGAAAAATAAATTATTTTTTTTTAAAAAAAATGAAGTTATTTTATCTTCTTAAATTGCTAAATTATTAACATTTTATTATTTAAATGTTCTTTAAACATTTTTTCTATTACATATATTTATGTGTGCGTCAAATTCAGTAAGAAATTCTACATATATGCACATGTGGCATAAGAGGGGCGTTTTTAAATTCAGTTAATCAAGAAGAGGGGTGTTTTTAACGCTGTCAGTAGTTGGGGGACTAAAGTAATAATTCACGCCAAGTTTAGGGGTGTTTTCAATAATTATCTCTTTTCATATTGATTGAAAGTTTTTACTTTCTTTTATTTTCTTCATTCTTTTCAATGATTTCACATTAAAAATTAAACACAACTTTTATTTATTGTTTATAAATGCTAATATTCCTAAAGAAACCAATATTAACAAATAATAAAAAATATAAAAGGTGGAATTCTCTTTGTTATATTTTTTAAAAAGAAGAAAAATAGTGATTTATAATTAAGTCCATCAAACATTAATTCTCTTCTTTTCCCATGAGCCAACTCTGATATAATTGTTGACTATTACTTTGTATATTGGTAAAATGAAAAATATTACTTTAATCTAAATTATGACTTTGTATGGACAGAGAATAATTAAAATAATTATTATATGTTTACTACTGTAAATATTTTTTCTATTTTATAATTATTCAATTCTACAATTAATGTTGAGACAGATTAATGTTATTTTCAGTCTAGTCATAATTAATTGAGATAATATCACTTATAAGTAAGACAAGTATAGCTTATCCAAAATTAATAAAGAATTATGTTTCTCTTGATAATTACTACAATCTAGTGATAATTAAAGAATTATAAAGTCATAAGTCAAAATGTATTAAATACAAATAAATGATAATAAATTCTTTGGTTATTTAAAGCAGTGCCCTTGATCAATTTCAAGAGAACATATTCCTCTTTTAAAGTTTGTCTACTTAGAGAGAAAACATTTTTTTTTCTTTTGGAGTGTTACAACAGATGAGTTATATATAGACAACAAATCAGGAAAATGAAATCATTAGATTATACATTTTAGTAACAAAGTTGTCACTCAATACAAAAATAGAATAAATATAAAGGAAAGAGGGAGTTATACCATGAGTAGCCTATAAATTCTCTTCATTATTTTTGAAATTATAGTGTCTAATTGGTAAAAAAAATTATATCAATTTTTACTTTAGAGAAATTTTTGGTCATTCATACATCAAATATGAATAATGCTATTTTTTCTTCTCCTTCATTTTTAATACATTCTCGTGTATTACTTCGATGTCCTTTATGCAATGGAGTGTTTCATACTCACATGGAATTCAGTAATAATGTACGGACTACTCACCCATCAACGCCTGAGCGGAATATCATCCTACGTTCTCATGTATATGCATCTAGTGTTTTCTTGACGGAAAATTTGTCATCAGCCCAACCTATGGCCCCACAACATGTAAGTTTACAAAATGATATCGTACCTTCTCCAATATATGCATCTGGACCATTTTATCAAGAAAATCCTTCACCATATCAACATGCGGCCCTAGCACATGCGAATTCGCAAAATGCAATCCTACATTTTCCTATATTTTCATCAAATAATTTTTTTTCAGAAAAATTGTCGTCAACTCAACCTTCGACCCCACAACATGTGAATTCGCAAACAAATGATGGTGTTGTTTCTTGTCAATATCATCATCGAATTATAACCACCTGATAAGAAATGACAGAACAGCAACAATCGATAGACAACAAATGGCAAGAAGAAATAATGGTGTACCAATAAGCAGGGGCATAGCACCACCAATAGATATGGTACAAATGGAAAGAAGAAACAAAGTTGGAGGTTCAAATTCAACATTTAGAAATTCAAATGAGACTATTGTTTATGGTACAAGACAATTAATAAATCAATTGGATGTTCCTATTTCACCAAATGCAGATGAACTAGTTAACTTAGTTGAAGAACAAGATGATTTGGACTTAAACTTGAGGCTTTAACAAGTGCAAAATTTATGTGGGTCTTCTTTGTAGGGGGGTGTCTAAAAATGTGCTAATTTTTGAATTTTTTTGAATTTTATTTTCCATATGTTTGCCTAATAGAAGGGTATCTAAAAGTGTGAGTCTGTTGTTTTATTTTATTTTATTGTTGGTAAGTCATGGTGGTGGTCTAAAATCATATTTTGATTGGAGTATATTGTTTTTTCCATCAAATAAATATTTGTGTTGATTTAAATTATCTAAATCGATCTGTTTATTTAAATATAAATAATTGCATATGTTATTACTATATATCAGCTTTCGGCATCCAAATTATATATGACACGTCATAGGCGTTTTTCACCTTGTTATTTTAAATAAATTCCCCTATCCCCACCCTCACTCAAAAAAAAATTATTGTGTAAAAAATTAACAAATCTTTGTTTTTCTCATTTTTTTTGTTTTCTAAAATCTAATTAAAGTCTAAGATAGTTAATTTAGTAGGATCCAATATGTGCACTAATCTTCAACAATAAAGTCATAATTAGATTTCAAAACGAGAGAAGATTGTTTTAATTCATTAATGGAACTAAAATCATTCGCAGTACAATCAAAGTTTGTTAGAACGATCATTCATTATATCAAAATTTTATTACAATAGCATGATTTTTTTTCTCTATAATTAATTTTTCATGTTATATTTATTTCTCTGGACATCATTTCCCTTTTTTGTTCCCCTTTTTATGTTTGCACATGGAAGATGATTTTTAACTCTATTATCATAAATGCATGTCAGGTTTGTGTTTTAAGCGATTTCTATTATCTTCGATTTTTCACTATAGCTCCCAACGAAATGAACGATTTGAAACAACCCAAAAATTAAAAACAAAACAGGGTAGAGATATTGTCCTGCTCTCCCCTCTATAGCATCATATATGCCATTTTAACGACTCCCGCTATGGAGAAAAAATCCCTCCATAGTGGGATCACAGTAGCGAATCGGCTTCGCCATGGTGGTCCGGATGATGGTAGTGCAAAAATTGCGAATTTCTGCAACTTCCTCTCATTTCACATTCCCAATTATCAAAGATAACCCTTGAAATCGTATTGTGATCTTAAATATAACCTCAAGACTAACCCCAACAATGTATTATGAAAAATTTCACAGCACTTAACATTAAACCAATCATGAATCACACCAGAAAATTGTTCATCACATCACGTTCCCGCTATCTTACCAAAATAGCCCTCATGGTTCTCAACCAATCCTGACTGTCCTGAAATTGGAGTTTTTCCACCGTCATAATTTATTTTGTCTTATTACCAATGGAAAGCTCATACCCAAAATTTCAATTGATCTTCATAGCAATTTTATAAATTACTCACTACACATAATCAATCTATCACCTTTTTCATATTACAGTTTCACAATCATACAAACAATTATACTTTACACATTTGTAGTTATTCAGGCAATACAATGCACATAACTACAATTTCAAGCTTTACCACTAAATCAAATCACAATCATGTAACATCTCGCTATTTGAAAGAACTAGGAAGAGTTAAAAATTGGAGATAGTCATTTTAGGAAAGAATGGAAAAATTTGGAAATTTGGTTAAGTTATGTTAAGTATGGTTTTTAGTCAACTTCAAACGACCATAACTCCTAGCTCAAGATGAGTTAGGTGTGCTTTCATATACCGTAGGAAATATCATTGAATTATCTTTCCAACGCCTCCAATTTTGCGTGATTCCAAGTTTGTATGAGTGAGATATGCCCATTGGAAGTTGGGTTGTTTGGATAAGGAAAGTCCAATCCGGATTTTAAAAGGTTAGTTTGGTCTTTTCCTTGCCCAATTATTTTATTTCATTTTTGGTAATTAAGTTAGGGTCTAATCAGAATTAGATCAGTTTACACTTTTACCAAAATACGCTAGGGCTTGGAGAAAACAGAAAAGAGGAGAAAGGAGAAGAAAAGTTCATAGTTCGTCGAATTCGTGGCGAATTTCGTGTGGATTTCGCCAAGGTTTAATCCCTTCGAGGTATGTGAGACTTTCATAGCGTTGGGTTCATTAACTCATGCACCAATCATGTTTAGTTCAGCGAAATTCGTTCTAAAAAGGGTTGAAAGTTGATGTTCTTGATATGTGTTCTTGAATGTGTTTTCGTTCTTGAATTGGGCTGAATTGAGGAGTTCTTGAGGTTATCGTGTCGAGTTTTCAAGTTGTTTTGAGTTAGGTTCTTGGGTAGATTTGTTGGGTATCTGAATCTAAAGAAAATTTGGTGAAAAGAATCGAGTTTAGGCGGATTGGGGCTGTAAAATGAAGAAGGAAATAGTCGGGTGAATCTGGGTACCAGGTGTCCTCAGATTAGAGAAAAGTCTCTTCACGTCGCGGAGCGGTCACGGACCGTTCTTCCTCAAAAGTTATTTTTGCGACCAAATAATTAAATGCACCTCCTCGTCGTGGACTTGCTCCCAGACAGTGATTTCTTAAACTTTTCTCATGTTTAACTATCTAAAAACACTTTTAAACATCATGAGCTATTTCTTATCACAAATCACAATACTTGAATCCATAATTCAATTCAAGGAAAGTTAAGAGTCAAGTAAAGAGAAGTTAAGAGTCAAGTCAAGAGAAATTCATAGAGTCTTCCCAAAGTCTTTTACAAATGTTTTAACTTAGTTTTAAGACTTGAGTTTTGAGTTGAGTCAAGAGTAAAGTTTGAAGTTCATTTCTTTAAAAGAGTATATCGGGACTATGTATTCCTAAAGAGTGAAATGTTTTCACATTTAAAGAAGAAAGGAAACCTTGATTTCCAAAAGAGCCTTTGAGCTAGTTTTCAGTTGAAGAGTAAATGTTTTCACATTTGAGCATGAAAGGGAACATCGATTCCAAGAGAGCTTTTAAGCAAAGTTTTGAGTAAATATATCAAACCAAAGAAAGAAGTTGTGTTTTTAAAAACATGAGCTGAGTATTTTGGGAGTAGTATTGAGCAACGATATGAGTACTAGTTTGAGTTCAGATAACTCACGTCTCCATAAATCATGTAGCCATCATGGGTAGTAAAGGATCATACTTTTTAGATGATTTCTTAAGTGCTTTTTAGCATAGACTAGTGGATCCACTTAGTTAAGGCATTCTATATGACGGCAAAGTATAGGACAGTTTTGGCAGCGTGGGCAAGACGCGGTGTCACAATTTAGGCTCATAGTGGTGCTTATCGATTAGAGAAATTCCCACAGCAGTATTAATTGTATTTTTATATACATTCATTGTTTATATTGTATCTTTGCATACATATAGAGTTAATATTGTATTTCTAAATACACAGAGTTGTTATCCATGTTTTAAAAGCTTTTCTTTATATTGCATTTATTTTATTACTTTATATTGAAATGAGTTAAGTTGAGTTGAGTTGAGCCCAGGTATGTTCATTCAATTCCTTTCAAGCCCTCGTATAATCGTACATTCAATGTACTGATTCCATTTGGCATACATCTTTTTATGATGCAGACACAGGTAACCAGGATCAGCATCCAGTGCAACGTTGATTGTAGTTGAGCTCCAGAGTTTGTTGGTGAGCCTCCTTGCTTTTAGAGGATCCCTTTTTATTTCTTTTCGGTATTTAGTTCATTAGAATATCATGGGAATTTTCCCGACATCCATCTCAGTTATTTGAGGCTTCATAGATAGACAGTCAGTTAGTTCTTTTGTCTTTATCTTGTTAATGCCTTATGTTCAGTTTTGAGTTGTCAGTTTGGCTAATTTAAATGTTTATTTCTAAAAGATTATAGTTTAGTTTGAGACAGTTGAGTTATCTTGCATTTGAGTTCTTTTCTTAATGCTTAAAGTCTTCCGCTGAGTAAGTAAGCCAGACCAAGGGTTCGCTTGGGGCCAAAAATGGTTCTCGAGTGCCAGTCTCGCCCAGGGTGTATGCTCGGGGCGTGACAAACTTGGTATCATAGCAAAGAGTTCAAGAGTCCTAGGAAGTCTATGAAGCCGTGTATGTAGAGTCCTACTTATCGGTGTGAAGCGCGCCACATCTATAATTAGGAGGCTGCAACATTTAGGATATTATCTCACTTCTTTCTTACTCATTTTGTGGGATAGAGTTCATCTCTATAAAGTTTCTTTCTAACTCATGCTTGCGCGTAACCAATTGTGAGCTGGGCTATGTTTGAGAATTCCTTCATGGACGCTTCTTTCCTCATGAGCTAAGAGAGGCAAAGATAAGAGAGTTTCTCACACTTAAGCAGGATTCTTTGAGCGTTCATGAGTATGGACTGAAGTTCACCCAACTTTCCCTCTATGCTCCAGAGATGGTTGTAGATATGAGGAGTAGGATGAATCTGTTTGTTGTTGGGTTGTCTCGTCTGTCAAGTAAGGAGGGTAAGACAGCCATGCTAATAGGTCACTTGGATATAGCAAGGCTGATGATCCATGTGCAACAAGTTGAGGAGGATAAGTTGAGGGATAGAGAAGAGTTTAAGAATAAGAGGGCTAAGACATCAGGGTAATAGAACCCAATCTTCATCAGTTCCTCCACCAGACAGGGCTGCACCTAGAGGAGCTACTTTCGATATTGGCTGAGGAGCAAACCTCATTTATCTGATCACTAGTCTCCAAGAGTAAGAGGACTCGCCAGATGTTGTCACTGGTATGATCCAAGTCTTTAATTTTAATGGTTATGCTTTGCTAGATCCAGGAGTGAGTTTATCCTTTGTAACTCCGTATATTGTGATGAATTTTAATGTTCTTCTTAAGCAACTTAGTGAGTCCTTCAGTGTTTCTATACCTGCTGGTGAGTCGATTCTAGCAAAAGAGTCTATCATGATTGTCTCATTTTCGTCAATCACAAGAGCATCATGGCTGATTTAGTTGAGTTAGACATGGTAGATTTTGATGTCATTCTTCGTATGGACTGGTTTCTTGCCTGTTATACCTTAGTTGATTTTAGAACTCGAGTTGTCAAGTTCCAGTTTCCAAATGAGTCAGTCTTAGAGTGGAAAGGTAGTTCAACAGTACCTAAGGGTCGTTTCATTTCCTACCTTAAGGCAAGAAAGTTGGTTTCTAAGGGGTGTGTCTATCACTTAGTCCGAGTTAATGACACTAGTGTTGAGATACGTCCTATTCAGTCAGTTTCAATAGTAAAAGAGTTTCCAGAAGTCTTTCCAGATGATCTTTCCGGAGTCCCTCCTAAGAGAGAAATAGAATTTGGTAAAGATATTCTTCCAGATACTCATCCTATATCTATTCTTCCATACTGAATGGCACCAGCAGAGTTAAAAGAGTTGAAAGAGCAGTTGATAGATCTTCTTGATAAGGGTTTTATTCGACCAAGTGTCTCACCATGGGGCGCTCCGGTCTTATTTGTGAGAAAGAAAAATGGTTCCCTTAGGATGTTCGTAGATGGGTTCTCGTCTATTTCGTCTCCTTCGACAAAGTTGACTCAGAAAATAGTGCAGTTTCAATGGTCTGAAGCTTGTGAGAAAAGCGTTCAGGAATAGAAAAAGAGGTTGACTACTGCCCAGTATTGACCTTACCTGAAGGTACGCAAGGATTTGTTGTTTATTGTGATGCGTCTAGAGTTGGTTTGGGTTGTGTGTTAATGCAGAATGCCAAAGTTACAGCTTATGCCTCCAGACAGTTGACGATTCATGAAAGGAACTATCCAACCCACGATCTAGAGTTGGCTACTGTAGTATTTGCTTTGAAAATATGGCACCATTATCTTTATGGTGTTCATGTGGATGTGTTCACCAATCACAAGAGTCTTCAGTATGTGTTTACTCAAAAGGAGTTTAATCTCAAACAAAGGAGGTGGTTAGAATTACTCAAGGATTATGATATGAGCATTCTTTACCACCCAGGTAAGGCTAATGTTGTTGTTGATGCCTTGAACAGGTTGTCTATGTGTAGTACTGCCCATTTTGAGGAAGATAAGAAAGAACTAGCAAAGGATGTGCATAGACTCACACGCTTGGGAGTTCGCCTAATGGATTCCATAGAAGGAGGAGTAGTGGTGATGAATGGGAATGAATCATCATTACTGTCAGAAGTAAAAGAGAAGTAAGACCAAGATCCTATTTTGCTTGAATTGAAGGCAAATGTTCATAAGCAAAAAGTATTGTCTTGTGAACAAGGGGGGAGATGGTGTGTTGAGGTATCCAGGTAGGTTGTGTGTCTCAAGGGTGGATGAACTCCAAGAGAGGATCATGGAGGAAGCTCATAGGTCAAGATAGTCCATTCATCTAGGTTCCAAAAATATGTATCACGACTTGAGAGAGGTTTATTGGTGGAGTGGTATGAAGAAGGGCATTGCAAACTTTGTTGCTAAGTGTCCAAATTGCCAACAAGTAAAGGTAGAGCATCAACAGTCTGGTGGTTTGGCTCATAATATAGAGATTCCATAATGGAAGTGGGAGATGATTAATATGGTCTTCATCACAGGTTTGTTGAGGTCTCGCAGGAAACATGATTCTATTAGGGTGATTGTCGATAGAATGACCAAATTAGCCCACGTTTTGTCGGTAAAGACTACCCATACAGCAGAGGACTATACTAAGTTGTATATTCAAGAGTGGTAAGACTTCATGGGGATCCGGTCTCTATTATTTCAGACAGAGTTGCGTAATTTACTGCCTAGTTTTGGAAGTCATTCCAAAAAGGCTTGGGTTCAAAGGTGAACTTAAGTCTGCCTTTCATCCTCAGACACATGGGAAAGCAGAGCGCACTATTCAGACCTTACATGATATGTTGAGGGCTTGTGTGCTTGATTTCAAAGGTAATTGGGATGATCACCTACCTCTTATTGAATTTGCTTACAACAATAGTTACCAGTCTAGCATTTAAATGGCTCCTTATGAAGATCTTTATGAGAGAAGGTGCAGATCTCTTATTGGATGGTTTGAAGTTGGTGAAGTTGGGTTGATAGGACCAGACTTAGTTCATCAGGCTATGGAGAAGGTGAAGGTTATTCAAGAGAGGTTGAAAACAACGCAGAGTCGCTAGAAATCCTACACTGATGTTATGAGAAGGGAGTTAGAGTTTGAAGTAGATGATTGGGTATACTTGAAAGTTTCACCAATGAAGGGTGTTATGAGTTTTGGTAAGGAGGGGAAGCTTAGTCCCCGGTATATTGGCCCTTACATAATTTCCAAGAGGATTGACAAAGTAGCTTATGAGTTGGAGCTACCACAAGAGTTAGACGCGGTTCATCCGATATTTCACATTTCCATGTTAAAGAAGTGCATGGGAGATCCTTCATTGATTTTACCAACTGAAGATGTTGAGATCAATGATAGCTTGTCTTATGAGGAGATACCTGTTCAGATTCTAGATCGCCAAGTTTGCAGGTTGAGAACAAAAGAGGTAGCATCAGTCAAAGTCCTTTGGAGGAACCAATTTGTTGAGGAAGATACTTGGGAAGCTGAGGAATATATGAAGAAAATATATCCACATCTCTTCGAATCCGGAGAAATTCCAGACCAATGTGCTAATTCTCTTCTTAGTACTCTTTAATTGATAAGTTTGATGTGTTAGATTTTATTGTTGGGTGTTTGAGCTAATTGTTAGATGTTACACCCTTAGCCTAGTAAGAGTAATCTCATTCGAGGACGAATGTACCCAAGGGTAGAGATATTGTAACATATCACTATTTGAAAGAACTAGGAAGAGTTAAAAATTGGAAATAGTCATTTTAGGAAAGAATGGAAAAATCTGGAAAATTGGTTAAGTTATGTTAAGTATGGTTTTTGGTCAACTTCAAACGACCATAACTCCTAGATCAGGATGATTTAGGTGTGATTCCAGATACCATAGGAAATATCGTTGAATTATCTTTCTAACGCCGCCATGTTTGCGCGATTCCGAGTTCGTTTGAGTCAGATATCCCCATTGGAAGTTGGGTTGTTTGGATAAGGAAAGTCCAATCCAGATTTTGAAAGGGTAGTTTGGTCTTTTCCTTTCCCAATTGTTTTATTTCATATTTAATAATTAAGTTAGGGTCTAATCAGAATTAGATCATTTTACGCTTTTACCAAAATATGCTAGGGCTTGGAGAAAAGAAGAGAAAGGAGAAGAAAAATTCATAGTTCGTCGAATTCTTGGAGAATTTCGTGTGGATTTCGTCAAGGGTTAATCCCTATGAGGTATGTGAGACTTTCATAGTGTTGGGTTCATTCACCCATGCTCCAATTATGTTTAGTTCAGCAAAATTCATTCTAAAAAGGGTTGAAAGTTGATGTTCTTGAATTTGTTTTCGTTCTTGAGGTTATCGTGTCGAGTTTTAGAGTTGTTTAAGTTAGGTTCTTGGGTACATTTTCTGGGTATCTAAATCTAAAGAAAATTTGGGTAATAGAACGGAGTTTAGGCAAATTGGGGCTGCAAAATGAAGAAGGAAAAAGTAGGGAAAATTTGGGTACCAGGTCCGCGACGCGGACCTGTTCCTCAGATTTGAGAAAAGTCTCTTCGCATCACGGAGCGATCACAGACCATTCTCCCTCAAAAGTTATTTTTGCAACCAAATAATTAAATACACCTCCGCGTCGCGGACTTGCTCCCAGACAGTGATTTCTTGATCTTTTCTCATGTTTATCTATCTTAAAACACTCTTAAACATCACAAGATATTTCCTATCACAAATCACAATCCTTGAATCCATAATTCAATTCCAGGAAAGTTAAGAGTCAAGTCAAGAGAAATTGATAGAGTCTTTCAAAGTCTTTTACAAATGTTTTTACTTGGTTTTAAGACTTGAGTTTTGAGTTGAGTCAAGAGTAAAGTTTGAAGTTTATTTCTTTAAAAGAGTATATCGGGACTATGTATTCCTAAAGAGTAAAATATTTTCACATTTAAAGAAGAAAGGAAACCTTGATTTCCAAAAGAGCCTTTGAGCTAGTTTTCAGTTGAAGAGTAAATGTTTTCACATTTGAGCATGAAAGGGAACATCGATTCCAAGAGAGCTTTTAAGCTGAGTTTTGAGTAAATATATCAAACCAAAGAAAGAAGTTATGTTTTTAAAAATATGAGCTTAGTAATTTGGGAGTAGTATTGAGCAACAATATGAGTACTAGTTTGAGTTCAGATAACTCACGTCTCCATAAATCATGTAGCCATCATGGGTAGTAAAGGATCATACTTTTTAGATGATTCCTTAAGTGCTTTTTAGCATAGACTAGTGGATCCACTTAGTTAAGGCGTTCTATATGAAGGCAAAGTATAGGACAGTTTTGGCAGCGTGGGCAAGACGCGGTATCACAACTTAGGCTCATAGTGGTGGTTATCGATTAGAGAAATTCCCACAGCAGTATTAATTGTATTTTTATATACATTCATTGTTTATATTGTATCTTTCCATACATATAGAGTTAATATTGTATTTCTAAATGCACAGAGTTGTTATCCATGTTTTAAAAGCTTTTCTTTATATTGCATTTATTTTATTGCTTTATATTGAAATGAGTTAAGTTGAGTTGAGTTGAGCCCAAGTATGTTCTTTCAATTCCTTTCAAGCTTATGTCTTGTTGTAGAATTCCCCTCCCATACTCGTACATTCAATGTACTGATGCCATTTGGCCTGCATCTTTTTATGATGCAAACACAGGTAACCAGGATCAGCATCCAGCGCATCGTTGATTCTAGTTGAGCTCCAGATTTTGTTGGTGAGCCTCCTTGCTTCCGTAGGATCCTTTTTTATTGCTTTTCACTATTTAGTTCATTAGGATATCGTGGGACTTGTTCCGACATCCATCTCAGTTATTAGAGGCTTCATAGATAGACAGTCAATTAGTTCATTTGTCTTTATCTTGTTATTAACTTATGTTCAGTTTTGAGTTGCCACATTGGCTAAGTTAAATGTTTATTTCTAAAAGATTATGAGTTTAGTTTGTGACAATTGAGTTATCCTGTATTTGAGTTTTTTCTTAATGCTTAAAGTCTTCCGCTGAGTAAGTAAGCCAGGCCAAGGGTTTACTTGGGGCCAACAATGGTTCTCGAGTGCCAGTCCCGCCCACGGTGTAGGCTCGGGGTGTGACAGATCATTACCTTTTACTGGCTTCATGGATGATCATTAGCTCATCATTCATGCATTTACATAGCTTGTAAGACCAACTGCCAATTGAAACCTTTTTTATTCCATTTTTTCTTGGTTGTGTTGTTTCAGCCGTAGACAACGGTATTCCATTACTCTATCGAGATACCGGTTAGAATCAACCAACTAGCAAGAAACAAACCACACAAAGAGAATGAAAGAAGTGGAACAAATGTTATATTATCTAAGATTAGATTTAAATGGTAGACTTGGTAAAATGGCCTCGACTTATTTTCAGAATTTGAGTTCGATCGCTAGGTCATTATCATATTCTATTTTGTCTTTATTTGACCCCAATAATGAATTGGATCGAAATAAATTTCCCATTGAAGCTCTTTGTATTGATTTATCTACAAGACTCTATTCGACATTTTGACATTTGGTCTTATACTGAGAACCGAGCAACCTAAGCTCTGATATCAAATTGTCATGATCCAAACTCCTCGACCATGCAAACACATACTCTAACACCTAAATAAGAGAACTCTTACCACCCAATTTAAACAAATGATATTCACATTACTTGCAAAATGCCCTGCGACTTTTGTATGAGACTTAGTTATGTTAGCCTTATGTCTTCAGAGCCCAACTATGCTCCCTAAATACACCTAACTCTAAATGGTCATTGCTCATTCAATAATTTATACCAAGAGTTGTCAATGATTCTATTCGGACGGTTATTTTTAAAGAAATTTTTCTTTTTTTGTTATTTAAAATTTATAAGAAAATAGTTATTTTGTACCTCTTGATTACTTCAACTCTATTACATTGTTGATATATAAAACATGTTAGATATTTTTTTATTAGTCTAATTAATCATTCTTAAAATGTTAATTCAATTTCTACATTTTAATTAAAATTCTAAAATTTTAACAAAATTTCAAAAAAGTGATAGAGACGAAGAATATGAAGTTGGATTTGACCTTGGAGCTCCAGAGAATACTCAAAATTGATGTAGGTTCTTAACCCGTTGTTGTATACTTGTTTATCTTTTTAATTTGGTATTTGGTTAAAGGACAATTCGGTGTACTATGTTTTTGCTATGTGTGAGATCCGAAAAAGAACTGGACCACAAGAATCTAGCAAGAGTAGTAACAACAACCTCTTTCAAAAATGCAAGTTGATAAATGTTTTGTTGCTATTTGGTTGGTTTGGTTTAAATGAATCTTGGTTATGTTTCTATAAGATGTATGTTTTTTCGAAAATAAAAACTTTTCTTTATCTTCTAGTTTTTAAAGTAATTAGTTTTTACACATATGTCTCGCACGTGTATTACGTATCAATTTTTTTTATATTTGATATGTCTGAAATTTAGTGCAAATGATCTCTAAATATGTAATTTTAGGTGTATAATTTTTCTTTTGAAAAATAAATCTTTCTAGTTATTTATGTCAAAAGTAGTTGGTTTCTATGCATGTGTATAACCTATATACTTATCAAATATCACAAAAATAATGACTTTTGATAGAAAGGATATTTAAAAGAAAATGAAAAGACTCAAATATGACATCGAACTTTGAGAAAAAGGTGTATCTATGTCATCCGTTATAAGTTTGGCTCATCTATTTCATTTTTCGTTTGAGAAAAAGGTTCATCCATGCTAATATTTGTATACTTGAAATATTTTTTATTTTGAAAAATCATTTTTTACACGTGGTCAATTATGATTCGGTCACGTATTAATTATTTTTTTAAAAAAGAAGGAAAAAGACTCAAATATCCCATTGAACTTTGAGAAAAAGTTTATCTATGTCATTAGTTAAAAGTTCGGATCATCTATGTCATTTCAATTAACAAATAATGACATGGATGAGCCTTTTATCAAACAAAAATGGCATAGATGAGCCAAACTTTTAACGGATGACATAGATGAGCCTTTTTTCAAAGTTCGATAACATATTTAAGTCTTTTCCCTTAAAAAAGCCACTTATTTTTAAAAATAAATAATACTTACATTATCATATAAGTAATTTTTTGAATTTAGTAGGATCCATTCTATCCGGTACCGGATAACAACAATGATCAGAATGTTGTAATTCACTAATGAAACATAAATCATAAAGAGTATTTACTTTGAAGTTTAAATTCGTAAGTCCTTCATATTAAATATAAATGACCAAGAGAGGAGTTCAAAATAGTAAAGGAGGGAACTTGATCGACATAGAGGGATAACATAATCTCTTTTATAGTCCGTCGTCTTAGAGAAAAAATAATATATTTTCATAAAGTTTTTGACTTAGAGAGAAAACATAAAAGATTATTCATTCGGAATTATGTTGAACCATATTTATTAAATATATAGATAACTGTAGACAGTGAAATTTTATTGATAAATCCATATTAAATTTTTCATTAATTTATAAATTAATGATATATTGACCAAGTCAAATTACTGGTTAATTGTCACACCCAGAGCCTATACCCTGAGCGGGACTGGCACTCGAGAATCATTGTTGGGCCCAAGCGAACCCTTGCCCTGACTTGCTACTCAACGGACGACTTTACAGAACAAAGATAAGTTCATGTAATAACTTAGAATGTATAAAGAAACATTCACTAGCCAAAATGGCAACTCAAGTGTCATAGCAAAACAACTAAAATGAAAGACTCATGAACTAATAATAACTAACTGTCTATGAAGCCTCTAATAACTGAGATGGACGTCGGGACAAGACCCCCGATCATCCTAATAAAAAAGTTGAAATGATAAAGCAATAACAAAAGGGATCCTCTAGAAAGCAAGGAGGCTCACCAAACGACTCTGAGATGCTCAACTGGATCAACGAGGCGCTCGATGCTAATCCTGGTTACCTGTATCTGCATCATAAGACGATGAAGACAAAATGGCATCAGTGCATTGAATGTATGAGCATACGAGGGGAAAACTAAACATGACATAAACTTGAACTGAATTCTGAAAGAAACACTTACCTCAGCTTTACTTAACTCATGGATACTCAACTCAATGCAGAAATAAACAACAGTAAAGATGCAGTTTATATAAGAAATTTAAACAGTAAGTAGCAACTCAATGTATCGGAGAAATACAATAACAACTCAATTTATGTATATAATAAAGTAATATAATTATGTGGGAGTTTCTCTAGCCTAGAACCATCACTATGAGCTATGTGATGCTACATCGTCTCGCCATGCCAGAACTGTCCTATAACTTGCTGGAATATAGAACGCCTCAATGCTTAAATCTTAAAGCAAGTTTAAAAGATTTGTAGAAGACTTCTTAAAATGACTCGAAGAACCCTCAAGACTTAACTCTCAACTCTACCTTGAATTTGATTTATGAATTCAAGGTTGTGATTTGTGATAGGAAAGATCTCGTGATGTTTAGGAGTGTTTTTAGATTGTTAAACATGAGAAAAGATCAAGAAATCATTGTCTGGAAGCATGTCCGCGATGCGGAGATGCATTTTATTATTTGGTCGCGAAATAAAATTAGAGGTAGAAGGGTCTGCGACCTCTCCACGACGTGGAGAAAAATTCTGTGAAAAGGGGAGGTAGGTCTGCGTCGCGGACTGGGTTGCTCGTTTCACCCGACTTCTTCCTTCTCCATTTTCTAACCCCAATTCGCCTAAATTCGATTCTTTTTCTCAATTTCTCTTTAGATTCAGATATCCAGTATATGTACAAAAGAATATATTTATGAACAACTCTAAAATCGACACAATTTCCTCATGAACTTAGCAATCCCAACTTAACTCAAGAACAACAGCCAATATTCAAGAACACAGTTCAAAATCATCAACTTTCAACTTTCTAGAAAGAATTTCGCTTAAATAAACATGATTGGTGTGTGGGTGAATGAACCCAATGATATGTAAGTCTCACATACCTCTTTAGGGATCAACCCTTGGCGAAACGATTTCGATTCTGCAAGAAATCTCCAAGAACGCCTTGACTGTTCTCCTCTTTTCTCCTCTTTTCTCTTCTCTCAAAACCCTAGGGTAATTCTTTATTGCGTAAAATGAACTAACTCAGCTTACACCCCAAATAAATTCCTAAAAACGGAATAAATTAATTGGGTAATGAAAAGACCAAAATACCCCTCAAAATCTGGTTGACTTTCC
The DNA here is from genome assembly GCA_029582685.1 of Solanum piurae. Taxonomy (NCBI): domain Eukaryota; kingdom Viridiplantae; phylum Streptophyta; class Magnoliopsida; order Solanales; family Solanaceae; genus Solanum; species Solanum piurae. Next base: position 8,924 of record JAJOOO010001554.1, on the reverse strand, counting down.
TTATCCAGACAGCCCAACTTCAAACGGGCATATCTCCCTCATACGAACTCGAAAAGTAGAAACTCAGTGGCATTGGAAAGATAATTCAAAGACCTTTCATTTGATATCTTGTAGCCCACCTAACGCATCCTGTACCAGTAGTTATGGTTGTCTGAAGTTGACCCAAAACTCCTACTTAACATACTTGCCAAATTTCAGATTTTTATTCTTTCCAAAAATGGTTCTTTCTAATTCTAACTCACCCAAATAGCGGGGTGTTACAATATCTCCACCTTGGGAACATTCGTCCTCGAATGACATTAGTCTTAGTAGGCTAAGGGTGTAACATCTAACATTTATCTCAACCACCCAACAAGCAAATCTAACACATTCAGCATATCAATTTAAACAGTACTAAGAAGAGAATTAGTACCTTGATCTGGAATTTCTCCTGGCTCAAAGAGATGTGGGTATCTCTTATTCATATCTTCCTCAACCTCCCATGTAGCTTCCTCAACAAATTGATTCCTCCATAAGACCTTGACTGATGCTACCTCATTGGTTCTCAACTTGCAAACCTGACGAGCTAGAATCTGAACAGGAATCTCCTCGTAAGATAAGCTATCCTTAATACCAATATCTTCAGTAGGTATAATAAGTGAAGGATCACCCATACACTTCTTCAACATAGAAATATGGAATACCGGATGAACCGCTGCTAACTCTTGGGGTAACTCCAACTCATAAGCTATGTTACCGATCCTGTTGGATATTCTGTAAGGACCAATATATCGGGGACTAAGCTTCCCCTTCTTACTAAATCTCATAATGCCCTCCATGGGTGAAATCTTCAAATAAACTCAATCAGCTACTTCAAACTCTTAGTCTCTTCTCCTAAATCAGTGTAAGATTTTTGACGACTCTGTGTTGTTTTCAACCTCTCTTGAATAATCTTAACTTTCTCCATAGCTTGATGAACTAAGTCTGGTCCTATCAACCCAGCTTCACCGACCTCTAACCATCCAATAGGAGATCTGCATCTTCTCCCATAAAGAGCCTCATACGGAGCCATTTGGATGCTAAAATGATAACTATTATTGTAAGCAAACTCAATGAGAGATAGGTGTTCATCCCAATTTCCTTTGAAATCAATCACACAAGCCCTCAACATATCTTCTAAAGTATGAATAGTGCGCTCTGCTTGACCATTAGTCTGAGGATGAAAAGCAGTACTCAAATTCACATTTGAACCCAAACCTTTCTGGAAAGACTTCCAAAATTGCGCAGTAAATTGTGCACCTCTATATGAAATAATCAACACTAGGACTCCATGAATTCTAACTACCTCTTGAATATATAACTTAGCATAATCTTCTACTAAATGGGTAGTCTTTACCAGCAAAAAGTAGGCTGATTTAGTCATTCGATCTACAATCACCAAAATAGAATTATGTTGCCTGTGAGACCACGGTAAACCTGTAATAAAGTCCATATTGATCATCTCTCACTTCCATTCCAGAAGATCTATATTTTGAGCCATACCACCGGGACTCTGGTGCTCTACTTTAACTTGTTCGCAATTCGGACACTTAGCAACAAACTCTGCAATGCCCTTCTTCATACTACTGCACCAATAAACCTCTCTCAGATCACGATACATCTTTGTGGAACCCGGATGGATAGAATATCTGGAGCTATGAGCTTCATCCATGATCCTCTCTTGGAGTTCATCCACCCTTGGCACACACAATCTACCTTGATATCTCAATACACCATCTCCCCCTTGTTCAAAAGCCATCACTTTTTGCTTATGAACATTTTCCTTTAATTCAAGCAAAATAGGATCTTGGTCTTTCTTCTCTTTCACCTCAAACACTAGTGACGATTCAGCCTCATTCATCACCACCACCCCTACTTCATTGGAATCCATTAAACCAACTCCCAATCACGCAAGTCTATGCACATCTTTTGATAACTTTTTCTTGTCTTCCTCAACATGGGTGATACTACCAATAGACAACCTGCTACAAAGCATCAGCAACCACATTATCCTTACCTGGGTGATATAGAATACTCATGTTGTAATCCTTGAGTAACTCAAACCACCTACTTTGTCTGAGATTAAGCTATTTCTGATTGAACACACATTGAAGGCTCTTATGATCGATGAACACATCTACATGAACAGCATAAAGATAGTGACACCATATTTTTCAAAGCAAGTACTACGATAGCCAACTCTAAATCATGGGTTGGGTAATTCTTCACGTGAACCTTAAGTTGTCTGGAGGCATAAGATATAACCTTGCCATTCATCATTAACACACAACCCAAACCAACTTTGGATGCATCAAATAAACCACAAAGCCATGTGTACCCTCTGGTAAGGTTAATACTGGGCCAGTAGTCAACCGTTTTTCAATTCCTGAAAGCTTTTCTCACAAGCTTCAGACTATTGAAACTTAACTGTTTTATGAGTCAACTTGGTCAAAGGAGATGAAATAGATGAGAACCCCTCGACAAACCTTCTATAATATCCAGCCAACCCCAAGAAACACCTAATATCAGTTGGAGACGTGGGTCTAGGCCAATTCTATACTGCCCCTATCTTTTCAGTGTCAACTCGAATCTCATCACCGGGAACAATATGACCTAATAATGCCATAGACTCAAGCCAAAATTCACACTTAGAAAATTTAGCATATAACTCTTTCTCATTTAGAGTTTGGAGAACTACTCTTAGATGGCAAGCATGATCTTCCTCATTCCTCAAATAGATTAGAATGTCATCAATGAATACGGTACCAAACATATCTAAATAAGGCTTGAATACTCTATTCATAAGGTCCATGAATGATGCAGGAGAATTAGTCAAACCAATGGACGTAACTAGGAACTCATAATGACCATAACGGGTCCTGAAAGTTGTCTTAAAGATATCACTTTCTCTTACTCTCAACTGATGAGAGCCAGATCTGAGGTCTATTTTCGAAAAACAAGTGGCAATCTAAAGTTGATCGAAGAGATCATCAATTCTCGGAAGAGGATACTTATTCTTGATAGTAACCTTGTTCAACTGACGGTAATCTATACACATTCTAAGAGAACCATATTTCTTCCTCACAAATAAGATCGGAGCGCCCCAAGGTGAGACACTTGGTCGAATAAAGTCTTTCTCCAGGAGATCTTTCAACTGCTCTTTTAACTCTTTCAACTCGGTTGGTGCCATTCTATATGGAGGAATAGAGATAGGACGAGTATTAGGAAGAATATCTATACCGAAGTCTATTTCTCTCTTAGGAGGGACTCCGAGAAGATCATCCGTAAAGACCTATGGAAACTCTCTTACTACTGGAACTGACTGAATAAAAAATGTCTCAACAGTAGAGTCATTAACTCAGACTAAGTGATAGACACAACCCTTGGAAACTAACTTTATAGACTTAAGGTACGAAATAAAATGACCCTTAGGCACTGCTGAACTACTGCTCCACTCTATAACTGGCTCATTAGGAAACTGGATCTTAACAACTCGAGTTCTATAATCAATTGAGGCATAACAAGCATGAAACCAGTCCATACCCAGAATGACATCAAAATCTACCATATCTAACTCAACTAAATCAGCAATGGTGCTCTTGTGATTGACGGAAATGGTACAATCACGATACACTCTCTCAGCTAGAATAGACTCACCAACAGGTGTAGAAACACTTAAGGGCTGAAGAAGTTGCTCAGGAAGAATATCAAAATTCATGGCAATATAAGGAGTCACAAAATATAGACTCGCTCATTGATCTAGCAAAGCATAAACATCAAAAGTAAAGACTTTGATCATACCAGTGACAACATCTGGAGAATTCTCTTGCTCTTGGCGACTAGTGATAGCATAAAGGTGGTTCGCTCCTCCATTTGTTCCTGAAGTAGCTCCTCTAGGTGCAGCTCTGTCTGGTGGAGCAACTGAAGAAGATTGATCTATATTTCCCATATTCCCATTACCTTGCCTGTTCTTAGGGAACTCTTTCATGAAGTGACCCTCTTGACCACACTTGAAACAACCAGTAGTGCCATCGCGACAAATACCTGGGTGGTTCCTACCACACTTAGCACATGTAGGAGCTAAATTACTTCGTTGTGCCACACTACCCTGAGACTGTGCAGGTCTAGATCTGAAATTCTATGAATTCTAACTATTGTACTCACCTTTGTTCCTTGGTTCAGGTGCACTAACAGATGATCGAGCATGTCCCTTTTGCTTTTGTTGAAACGATGACCGGTTGGCATTACTCTTCTGTTTCCCGACTCATTCCCTGACGTCTAAGCTTCCTTATTTTTGAACTCTTCCCTATCCCTCAGCTTATCCTCCTCAACCTGCTGCACATGAATCATCAACCTCGCTATGGCCATATTTCTTATCAACATAACTGCCTTGTCTTCCTTACTTGACAGACGAGACAACCCAGCAACAAACAAACTAATCCTACTCCTCATATCCGCAACCATCTCCGGAGCATAACGGCAAAGTTGGGTGAACTTAAGGTTGTACTCGTGAACACTCATAGATTCCTTCTTAAGAGTAAGGAATTCTCGTACCTTTTCTTCTCTCAGTTCCCGGGGAAAGAAACGCCCCAAGAAAGCACTCTCAAACACAGCCCAACTTAAAATCGGTGCACCCTCAGCTCTACCCTCCTTCCATTGGTCAAACCAAATTCTAGCAACATTATTCAGTTGATATGCAGCTAGTTTTACTCTCTAAACATCAGCAACACGCATACCCTCAAACACTTTTTGTAGTTCCTCTACAAAGTTTTTAGGATCCTCAGTGACCTTTGAACCAGTGAAGTTTGGAGGATTCATCCTTAAGAACTCACGGATCCTAGAAGTATCAGTCACTTCCTATCGATTATCCCTCTATCCAACTTGATTGGTCACAGCCTGACTCAACATCTAGATAGCTTCACGGAACTCATCATTGGTGACCTCTCCTTGGGGTTGCACTTTAAGTGCATGAGGTACCCCTTGTTCCTCAACATCTCTCCTAGCAGGACGACCTCGGACAACTCTTCATGGAGGCATGATCTGAAAGATACGCGCAAGCATGAGTCAGACAAAAACTTCTTAGACATAAACTCTATCGCATGAAATGAGTATGAAAGAAGTGAGATAGTTCGTAAATGTTACAACCTCCTAATTATAGATGTGGCGCGTTTCATATCGACAACTAGGAATCTACAGACATGGCTTCATAGACTCCCCATGACTCTTGAACTTTGTGCTCTGATACCAAGTTTGTCACACCCCGAGCCTACACCCTAGGCGGGACTGGAACTCGAGAACCATTATTGGCCCCAAGCGAACCATTGTCCTGGCTTGCTACTCAGCGGAAGACTTTAATCAACAAAGATAAGTTCATGTAATAACTTAGAATGTATAAAGAAGCATTCACTAGCCAAAGTGGCAACTCAAGTCTCATAGCAAAATAACTTAAATGAAGAACTCATGAACTAATAATAAATAACTGTCTATGAAGCCTCTAATAACTTAGATGGACTTCGGGACAAGACCCCCGATCATCCTAATAACAAAGCTGAAATGATAAAGCAATAACAAAAGGGATCCTCCAGAAAGCAAGGAGGATCACCAAATGACTCTGAGATGCTCAACTGGATCAACGAGGCGCTAGATGTTGATCCTGATATCTGTATCCACATCATAAAATGATGCAGGCAAAATGGAATCAGTACATTGAATCTACGAGCATGAAAGGGGAAAACTAAACATAACATAAGCTTGAACTTAATTCTGAAAGAAACACTTACCTTAGCTTTACTCAACTCATTGATACTCAACTCAATGCAAAAATAAACAACAGTAAAGATGCAGTTTATATAAGGCATTTAAACAGTAAGTAGCAACTCAATGTATCGGAAAAATACAATAACAAATCAATTTATGTATATAATAAAGTAATTTAATTATGTGGGAGTTTCTCTAAACGACAACCATCACTATGAGCTATGTGATGATAAAGCGTCTCGCCCACACTTCCAGAACTGTCCTATAACTTGTCGGGATATAGAACGCTTGTACTAAGTGGATCCACTAGTCTATGCTAAAAGAATTAAGGAATCATCTAAAAAGTATGATTGTTTCTACCCACGTTGGCTACATGGTTTATGGAGACTTGAGTTAGTATGAACTCGTCCCCAATACTACTCCCAAAATATACTCAGCTCATATGTTTGAAAACATAACTCTTTCTCTGTGGTTTGAGATTATTACTCAAAAACTTATTTCTTAAAAGAGATGGATATCAAAACTACTCATCAAAACTCATTTGGAAATCAGTGTTTCCTCTCATCTTAAATGTGAAAACATTTACTCTTTGGGAATACATAGTCCCCATATAACATTTTGAAGAAAATGAACTCGGCTCTACTCTTTCTCAATCTCAATGCTTAAGTCTTAAAACAAGTTTAAAGATTTGTAAAAGGCTTCTTAAAATGACTCGAAGAACCCTCAAAACTTGACTCTTAACTCTATCTTGAATTTGATTTATGAATTCAAGGTTGTGATTTGTGATAGGAAAGATCTCGTGATGTTTAGGAGTGCTTTTAGATAGTTAAACATGAGAAACGATCAAGAAATCACTGCTTGGAAGCAAGTCCGCGACGCGGAGATTCATTTATTATTCGGTCGTGAAATAAATTTAGAGACAGAAGGGTCTGCGACCTCTCCGCGATGCGGAGAAAAATTCTGTGAAAAGGGGAGATAGGTCCGCATTGGTAGTTTCGCCTGACTTTTTCCTTCTTCATTTTCTAACCCCAATTCACCTAAATTTGATTTTTTTTCTCAATTTCTCTTTAGATTCAGATACCCAGTATATGTACAAAAGAATCTATTTATAAATGACTCTAAAATCAACACGATTTCCTAAAGAACTCAGCAATCCCAACTTAACTCAAGAACGAAAGCCAATATTCAAGAACAAAAAAACATCAACTTTCTAGAACGAATTTTGCTAAAATAAACATGATTGGCACGTGGGTGAACGAACCCAACGCTATGAAAGTCTCACATACCTTTTAGGGATCAACCCTTGGCGAAACGACTTCGATTCCGGAATAAATCTCCAAGAACGCCTTGACTTTTCTCCTCTTTTCTCTTCTCTCAAAGCCGTAGCGTAATTCTTAATTGCGTCAACTGAACTAACTCAGTTTAGACCCCAAATAAATTCCTAAAAATGGAATAAATTAATTGGGTAATGAAAAGACAAAAATACCCCAATAAAATCCGGTTGACTTTCCTTATCCAAACAGCCCGATTTCAAATGGGCATATCTCCCTCATACGTACTCCAAAATTAGCAAATCTGGTGGCATTGGAAAGATAATTTAAAGGCCTTTAATTTGATATCATATAGCCCACCTAAATCATCATGTACTAGGAGTTATGGTCGTTTGAAGTTGACCCAAAACTCATACTTAACATACTTGCCAAATTTCAGATTTTTATTCTTTCCAAAAATGGTTCTTTCTAATGCTACCTCTTTCAAATAGCGGGGTGTTACATTAATAAAGTCATATTAATATTTAAGTCAAAATATATGACTTAAATAAAGTCAAAATTACATTTGGGTCAGTCCATTAAGTTGACAAGATGAGCCCAATTCATGCTCTTCAAGTCCTAGGTCCTCTAAAATTACTTGAAGACCGAAATACCCCCAAAACCCTAGCTCACAACTATATAAAGGGGTTCTAATGAGACAAAAAAGGCAGAAAAAGAAGAACACACACACAAAAATACATAGAGAATCAGTGCTCTTCAGTGGTGATCTGCAAGTCTTCCGCATATAAAGAAGTCTTCGCTCCAAGTGTTAAGCCACAAGTATTCCCTCATGAGTTTAAATGTATATGGTTCAAAAAAAGTCCAATAGGTTGAAAACCTTGAAATAAGTGGCCTAGAAAAATTATACAAAAAAAAAAACTCACATGTTTTGCATTGAAGTGTAAAGAAAATATATTTTATTGCTTCAAAATTGCAAGATTTTTTACACATCAACAATCATAAGGAAAGGATGAAAAAAATGGACATATCATCCCATACAAAAGGTCTAAGTAGAAAAAAAATCAAACGTCAAGAAATGGTTGTCAACTCGTCTTGGATGTCTTTATCAAGTTCGCATCATCTCTTCATCAAACATAATCACTTCAAATATTTTATGGGTCGATGCAACCATAAGTGAGCCTCTATCTTTGGCATGGGGGAATATTTTGAATAGAGCCGTCAATATGGGCTAGGTCCGTTGGGTCGGCCTGGCCTAACCCGGGATTTAATAGGGATGGGCTAAGATTTTTGGAGCCCACTTAAGAAAAAGGCTTTTTAGCCCGTCCTGAATAAGCCTGCTGATTTGTGGGGCTTGAGAAATATAGGTAGGGCCGGCCCGTGGGCCAAATAAAAATAATTAAAAAAATATAAAATAATATTAAAATTTAAAATTAAAGAGAGTCCAACTCAAAATCTATTTAATATTTAACTAATTGAAACCACATAAAAATTGTAGATGAAAATGAAGATGTTAAGATAACCTTGCCACAAGTTGATTCAGATATGCTTGATGAAGATGATCATGAAGTGTTGGATACGCAATAGATTTCATGATGTGTTAGATACGCCATAAGTTTCATGAATTTTGTAAGGAGTTTATTTTTAACTTTTTTATAGTTGGAATATTGTCACATTTTTTGTGTTTTAATGTGACAAAACAATTATGTTAATATTTCTATTTAGATATTTATACTTTTATTTGAAAAAAACTTAATAAATATTATAAAGATAATTTTATTTGTGGATTTGATTAACAAGTAGTAACATTAACACCATGTAATATTGTTTTGTCGATATTTATGATAATACTTTTAAATTACAATTTATAATTTATTTTAA
>JAJOOO010001553.1:0-32392 GCA_029582685.1 Solanum piurae | reverse complement strand
GTGTGTACGCAGCCTTACCCCTACCCTGTGAGGGTAGATAAGCACCAAGTAGGTAGTGTGAGTTCGGAAAAGTAGAGCTGTATGTGTGATTGGAACAGTCAAGTATATTATTTTGTCTTTGAGTATCAGAGACTTTTTTAGACATTATTCTTATTGTATGGACTAATATGGAGAAGAGGAGTTTATGGACTTGTACTTGTATTGACAATTTTGTGATTCTGTGACATATTATCCACATCTGGTGGATTGACACAATTTTCTTGAAGATGGCCTTGTCATTTTGAACAGCTCTTTACTTGCCTGTTTCTTGTGATTGATTGGACAATTGAAGGATTGTTTTCTGATGATCTTTTTCTGGCCCTTTTACAGGATTCTTTCATAAGCTTGATTGTCTCAACATCTAAACTACCAGCTAAAACTACGTGCTTCACTGATAACTCATCAGCAAAGTTGTCAACTGCTCCTAGGACATCAACTTATATTTGGCTATGGTATTTCATCGAATTCAATGTGTTGCTATTACTAGTTTCTTTATGTCATTTTCTTCCTGGATCCAAATGAATTAGTTCCTTTTTTCCTGTTTCCTTATCTTGTGATAAGTAATTTAGTATGGTAATTTGCCATTTGTCAATTGATTTTGTCCTAAATTTGTTGTTTTGGCATAGGCAACTAATGAAAATCTGCCACCAAACGTGATAAAACAATTGGCAAAGGAATTGAAAAATCTGGATGATTCTCCTCCTGAGGGCATCAAAGTAGGTGTAAATGATGATGATTTTTCAACCATATTTGCTGATATTGAGGGTCCAGGTATGTTGTGTTTGTTGTATATATTTCAGTTCTTGAGACATGACACTTGTTCTAATTGCTCCTTATCTACCTTGCAGCTGGGACTCCTTATGAGAATGGGGTATTCCGCATGAAGTTGATTTTGACACATGATTTCCCTCATTCCCCACCCAAAGGTTTGTCTCAACATTGCAATGTTTTCAAGTTTTACCAGTGTGACGTGTGTTTGTAGTCCTTTACTTGTATGATGTATCGGTTTTTTTTTTTTGATGTGTCAATCAGTTGGTTCTGTATTGATCACAATTCAAGAACCTAAGTTGCATTTTCCCCGTTTATTTCGTTTTAGGAACTTTTTTCACTTTCTACTCATTTAAATAGGTCAAGTAACTTTACTTTCTGGGGTACCTTGGCTCTACATGAACTCTCCAGCTGTTGGTGTAATTCTATAAATTTCTTGGCATTATTTTTGTGAGCATATTGTTCTCTGGGATAAGCTGCAATTCGTTTGTCAATTCTCATGGAAAAGTTTAATAGCAGTTACCACTTGATGCATTGAAACTTTCGGCATCTCTGGGAGGAGATCTCTCATTGCCAATTGCTAAGCAAATATGGCTGAGTGCATAATTCACATTTTTCGTTTTTTTTCTAGGTTATTTTCTGACCAAGATTTTTCATCCCAACATTGCTTCCAATGGCGAGATCTGTGTAAATGCTTTGAAAAAAGATTGGAGTCCTAGTTTGGGCCTACGACATGTTCTCATGGTAAGTTTCTGTTTTTTTTTTCTAATTAAAAATTGAGTCTCCTCTGGAGATATAAGTTTGAATTGACATTATCCTTTCCTTGATGGTTTTGTAACAGGTGGTAAGATGTTTACTTATCGAGCCATTTCCAGAATCTGCGCTAAATGAGCAAGCTGGCAAGATGCTTCTTGATAATTATGATGAGTATGCTAGACATGCAAGGTGAGTTAGCCCGACTAGCTTCACTTCATGTCACTTTGGTTATTATTTGGCATCGCCATGCCTGATTTGTTGCATTTATTTGGTACTGTCTTGCTTGATTATCCTACATGTCTTTATATTTATGGTGACAACATGTTTTTGTTATGCTTTAAGTTGTATCGTATTTTTGTGCATTTAGTATAAATGCTACAGTACATTTTGAAAGGGTTGCAACAGAAATCAAATTGGTAGAGATGATCATACATCTATCTAGTATAACCAAAAAATCTCCAAGTGAACCAACTCATGCTCATTTCCTCTTTGTAGATGTAAAAACCTGGAATTCCTGCTCGTAAATCCAATGACTATGTTTTAATACAGACTTAAGCCACTCTGGCTGACTAGCATAGTTTATGTGGTCGTAGGTTATATAGTGTTTCAGTTTAACTTATGCCCTGCATCATCCGTCCTTAATAGATGAAAAAATAGGCTACTTTGTAGTTTTAAGTAGCGTTTAGCACCTTGAATGCACTTCCTGACCGTCTAATGATCCCTCTGTGTTTAAACATGCAGACTTTATACCAGTATTCATGCTAAACCAAAGACTAAGTTAAAAACAGGAGCTATTTCCGAGTCAACGACAGCCCTAAATGTTGGCCAGACACATACTTCACTGTGTAACGTTGATCAGAAGACTGTGGTATCTGGAGTCGCACCTCTCCAACAACCTTCTCCATTAGCCCCTACAGCTAACATTGTAAAAGGAGGAAACAATCTAGACCAGCCACTAACTGCAGACACAGCGGTTAGTGGGTCAGCAGCACCACCATCACTGACCATGAAGAAGGAAGCTGGATTGGCTAAACTCCCTGCAGACAAAAAGAAGATCGATGCGAGAAAGAAAAGCTTGAAGAGATTATAAACTTGTTTTTAATGGATTATGTGACTAAATCCTTTGTTCTTTATTGCTTTTGTTTGATAGATGGGAGAAACAATCCTGCAGAATTGAATTTGTATTATGCCCTGATAAATGAAATTGATAATTTCAGTTGCGTCTTTCTTGTTTTTATATGGCTCATCATCAGTTAGGGTAAACGTTTTAACGGTTGATACCAACGGAAAGGAAGCGGCCAAGCACAGGTCACTCCTCCTTGAGGTTATCTGTTGTATCATACACTTCTTGCATTCTGTCCCACGCTTGATACCTACCTGCTCTTTCTTCTTAAGGTAAGATAAAGGGTCAGGCATGGTGGGGTAGGAGCATCCAGTCGGCAATCTTTTTGGCTTGACCAAGAAGTCTTATGTCCTTCGAGTCGCACGTCGTTTTAACCGAAAGAACTTCTTGCTCAATTCATGCCTTTTTGTTTTTATGACCGGAAATTCTTTCTTGATTTTCATAAAAAATTGTTCTTTGAACTTTTTATCAATATGAGGTGATTGTAACACAGTATAGTATATAAGACTCGTGATTCAGGCAATCCAATCTTCTGTGTGTAAGGCGGAAGCTCCCAAAAATGGGTGATCAAAAGATCGAATTACTATGCCTATCTTGGTGGTCGTTACTTTTGGTGGTCTTTCTTCTTGGCTGACTCGTCTAAGTGCTCTCCTTTGTCTCATTGTTTATCTCGTAATCATTCTATTCCGCCCCTAAAGCTAGCTCCTACTCCTCCTCCTTCTCCTTTAGGATAGTATTCTTCTTGGTCCATCTTTCACTAATGGTCTCACCATTTTCTAGTAGTAGTAGTTCGCGCGAGGGACTATCCTTTCTATCGCTTGCCCTTGCCTTTCCACACCACATTACATTAGGTGGGTGTTGTTATCTTATGTATCCTCAGAGCAATTTTTTGACCAGAGCACCGTTGTCCGCGAGAAAATTTTTTCATTCTTCCTTTATGCTTCCCTCAAATCAGTACCCCCTCGGTCGTCCCTTTATTCAATATCTATCATGCTAAGAATAGGGGGTTTAGGAAGAATACGGACTTTGTTTCAGTCAGGTGTCGAACTCTTTTATCTTCGCCAAGATGCTTTCTCGGCGATCTTTTCTCATCCTGAAGTTGATCTCCTGTCCTCTACTGACCCACCCCAATCAGCATTACTATAGATTTCAACTCTCCCATGGCCATGATTAGTATAGATCATACCTTTGACTTTGAGGTACCTCAAGATCCTGTATACTACATATAGGTGTGCTTGACAAGGAGCATGCATATACAGGCTTACCAACCCCACAGCATAGGTAATGTTAGGTCTAGTGATAGTAAGATATCTAAGTTTTTTCACAAGCCTCTGATGCCTACATCATCCATTAAAACATTTTAACAGTTGATACCAACAGAACCTTGAAGCAACAGTAAAGTTAAAGTGTAATTCAGACTTGCAACAGGGTGGATAGCATATGTTAGTAGTACCCTTGGGTTGCTGGCCCTTATCCAAAACCAACAAATGGGTGGTACATTGCGTACTAAGCTAGTCAATACATGATGAATCCTTACAAAACACTTCGCGATGAGGAAATTACCCTCATAAAATTGCATTCATCAACTAAGAGGATCAAAGAAAGTACATAAACTTGAAGAAAATAAGTAGAGATTACACCACCCTTACAATAAAACATTACATTCAATGAAGGTTCAATACATCGAGATGGTAAGACTTACATTATACTTGACAAGATCCTATCCAATGAATTATTTTTGGGTTTTTTCACATTTTTAACAAGTCTAAACTTCAAATATAACAAGAGGATGGTGGGAATTACTTGGCCATCATGACCTTAACAAACTCCTCGTAGTTGATTTGTCCATCACCATCAACATCTGCTTCCCTAATCATCTCATCGACTTCTTCATCAGTGAGTTTCTCTCCAAGGTTAGTCATCACATGACGAAGCTCAGCAGCGGAGATGAAGCCATTTTGATCCTTGTCGAAAACTCTGAATGCCTCTTTCAATTCCTCCTCAGAGTCAGTATCCTTCATCTTCCTGGCCATGAGGTTTAGAAACTCTGGGAAGTCGATGGTTCCATTACCATCTGCATCCACCTCGTTTATCATGTCCTGGAGCTCAGCTTCAGTAGGGTTCTGTCCCAACGACCTCATCACAGTCCCAAGCTCCTTAGTTGTGATGCAACCTATACAAAGCTTCACGATTAGCTTACTGCACGAAAACTAAAAAACCACACTTTGTGACCCTAACATCAGTAAGCTACTGTCCACAGAAGAAAACAGAAAATGCACCACTTTTCAACTCATGTCCCAGAAAATAAGGAACACAAAAAAAATCACCAAATTTTCAACACATAACATTTCTAACACTGGTATCAACATTTGATAAATATCTTTTAACACTCTCCTAATAACTAATGACAAATCATTAACCTAATTGTTCGTCCCAATCAATGAGTTCAGACAAAAGTTACTACAGATTTAGAAAAAAGGGAGGATTTTGGTTAGCATTTAACACAAACTGAAGCCAGTAATAAAGGCCAAATTTTTCATCAAATTAAATTATCACTTCTCAATCCATGTATAGCTCTTAATTTCTTCTTTTAAGTTTTTTCATTATCCTGGTCTGGTTCAGCTTGCACGCACCTCCACTAATTCCACGGCCTCCGACACACACAAGTCCCACTAATTCCACTACCTCCCACCAACACGAGTACGGGGTAACTCCTTTTTCTTTTCTTTTTTTATAACCGTGATATCCAAGCCAACTTACACACACTAGACTAATTCCATAAAATACCTCTCAACTCCCACCACCACCAGCAATAAGTACCAAGTAATTCTATCCACCAAGGTTAAAGACAGATGGAAGGAAATCACTTGTATTTTTGTCTCTGTTGTGATTTGAACCTGAAGCCTCACGGTTCTCTCAACCACTTCCGGTAACTCTATCAACCAAAGCACCTTCTTAATACGAGACTTCATGGTTCTCAACCCAACTAACCGGCCAAATCTTTGGATGCGGATATGAGGTAACTCTATTTACCAAAAACAAAAACAAAATCACTTGTTTTTCAACATGAGATCTCATGATACCGAAAAAACTCTTACTTAATAAGCAAAAAACAGTAATTCACCAACGTAACATCAAACTACATAGCTTCCATATTCTCTACTTCATTTTAAACGTTTCAACAAGCTAGAAAATTCATTTTCCTCTATTTACTAACTGAATATTCTCATATATCAACCTGTCACCAAAAAAATCAACTAGTTCATTCAAAATTTCAAATCAAACGTCAGATCTGCAACAAAACAGATTCCACATACACCTATAAGCATCAAAAACACAAAACATATACACATTTACAGAGGAAAAAAAGGCGCCAAACCATCTCCGTCCTTGTCGAACAAACTAAAAGCCTCTTTGAACTCAGAGATCTGGTCATCAGTAAGCTGATCCGCCATTTTTCTTCTTCTAGTAATCACAGAGAAGATGATTTTAGAATTTCACACAATTTTTTAAAAAAATTCAGCTCTGTATGGATTTTGGAATTATGAGAAGATTGCTGCTTTTATACCGAAAACTACAGATTTCATGGTAAATATAATTAAAGTAAATTTTCAAAAAATAAATGAAAAGAAATGAATTTGAATAAAAAAGAAGAATAAATAACAAAAATAGTAAAGTTTTGTCTCTCTCCTTACATTATATACGGATAGTGATTGATTTATCTATTTCGATGTATCCGTTTTTCCCTCTTTACCCCTCAATATTTATAGAATAATTATAAGATCAATAATATTATACGATAATGAATGTTGGACCGTTAAAATCTATCGTATAATGTGGATACTATAATGTATATATACGACATATAGGATTAGACGAGATATTATGATCTCATTTGAAGATAGATGAAATAATATTATTGAGACGGTTTAATTGTATTCTACGTTAATCTTAAGATATATCAATTATACGATTCTATATAACATATATATAATAAAATATATAAAATAAAGTATTTAGAATGTAAAAGTCACTTAAGTCCACACTTACAAATTGTTTTAAGATCTTCATATAGAATATCTCATCATTAAATGAATCATCAAATATTGCACTAAAATTATAAGTACTCTTTCGATTTTAATTAAAATTTTATAATTCAAATGTTAGAAATTGAATCGTCGTTAGCAAAGAATGTTTTATTGGATTTAATCAAGATTAGTTAGGCATCATAGCATACACCAAGAAGGAAACAACAAAAAAGACATTAATATCAACGACAACAATTGTAATATACTAAATATAGTCTTACAAGTAGAATTTGGGAAGAGCAAAACATGTATAGATTAAAGACCTTTGTAAGATAAAGAGATTGTTTTCAAAAAGACCCTTCATTCAAAAAGAGAGTAATCGACACATGATTGGAAGATAAAGTAGCAAGATACAAAATAAAAATAAATGCAACCAAGTAAATATACTCACTAAAGAATAAAAAACTATCCGATAACTAAATAATACTATTAAAAAAAAACTTATTGAGTAATATGAAAGGGGTAAAATAGTAACTTAGAAGCAAGTCAAACATAAAGAAAACAAAATAGTGCAACCATTAGGTCCATATATCATCTATGAAACCACTCATTGCATGCCACGTGTGTTTTAGATCTTTTCATATTCTTTCCAATGAAAATGACTTATCAATTTTAGAAAAATATATTTTTAAAAACAAAAGAATAAAAAGGGCCCATTTTTCTCTCTCTTCCATTAGGTGAGTACGCGGTTACGCGTTCCATACGCGGAATGCTTACATTGACTTAAAGCAAACCGTGGCTGCCACGTAGGATTTCTCCGAACTTCATATTAGAGTTCTGACTAATTTGAATTGCATATTGCAAGGCCCATTTAAGTGCGTCGCTTCCAATAGAATTTTTTCCGTATTTAAAACTTAAACCCGAAATCTATGATTAAGGATGAAGCACTCTACATGCCCCGCAATCCATATTGATATTTATTTACTTTCTTTGTTTCATATTATTTGGTTTGAAATGACCTGACACACCCTTTTAAAAAAGTTAATTAGAAATATATTTTTATTAAATTTTTTGAAAAATTCTAAATTTGATTGAAACTAGTACAAGAAAAAGTATTTTTTTTTTATTTTGTTAAAATAGATAAGTAAAATAAAAAAAAATTAGTGTAAAGACTAGGTAAAAATGAAATGAAAGGAGAATTTGAAGAAAAAAATATATTCTCCCTGCCTAAACTTTCCTTTTTAGTAGTGGAATCCCTTTTTGTTTTTGTTTTTTAATTTGACTAAGAAAAATAATTAAATTGGATTAGCAAACAATAATTGTATAAAAAAGTTAGGAGCATATATACTCCCAAAAGAAAAGAATAAAGGATTAGTATAATTTCTAGATTGTCACGTCAAGCAATGAATAATTAGAATTTGTTTGTCTCTTAACCTAAACTATGGATGAACTTTTAGATTTTTAATTTTTTTAATTAGAACGATAATAGTTTTTTAAATTATGTATATTTAAAGTTTGTAAAAATAAAGAATCACAAATATTTATATAAAAAATATATTTATATAAAAAAATATGAAGATAAGTAATTTGTTAATGCGACTTTTTGGAATATTTTTATACTTTATTTACAAAGTGTGATATATATTTTTACTTGGTAAGATTGTAAGAATGAAGGAAGAAACTATTGAAAAAAGACGAGAGAAGTGGAATTGAGATGGTTCAAACACGTAAACTGAAGATGTATAGATCGATGTCCAATGAGGAGGTTGACTATAATGATTATAATTATAGGTAGAAGTAGGTTGAAAAATATTAGGAATAGATGGTTGGATATAATATGACTTACCGAGGACATAACTAGATAAGAAGATTTGGAGGTCAAAGATTATGATAAAAATGGAGTAGTTATTAGTAGGCCGAGCGGTAGTTCTCTTTTCATATCACTATTATTATTATTTTTGTATCATTCTTTAATTTTTGTATTACTTGTTATTTAATTTGCTTTAGTTATCGTATATTATTTTGTTATTGCTATTATGCTCTTCTTCATTATTTTGAGCATGACAAATCTTTTACTGTTTGCATACTCTTTTTTCTTTTTTTTTAAATATAATTTAGAGAATCTATCAAAAACATGATTAAGAATTCTTGAGTATCGAGAAATCCACAAAAAGTAGTGAAAAAGATCTTTGCTCTTAACTCTTATAAATCAATTTTTCAGCCTTAATATAGTAGATTAATTGTTATTTCACTTTCAATCTCGACGTGTATAGAATTATTTAACAGATGTGACATACATTGCCAAAACAATTACGTAAACTTAGTAAATGTCATTTCATTAGGAATTAACTAAAAAAAAATCTGATTCATCCAAGTGTCCATAAAATCCAAAATTAAATATTACAAGATATACGTAATTTCAATAATTTATAATGAGTTTAACTAATATTCATTAATGATATACATTTTTTTTTAAAATATGCTCGAGTAACATTAATAGGTAATAGTCTGTTACCATCTTAATTTTCAGTGAGTTTAACTAATATTCATGTAAGCTTTTTTTACACAATCAAATAACATTAATTGATAATCACGAGTTACCATCTTAATTTTCAATTTTATTTTTTGCTAAGTATTTATGTGGTTTAGATTTAACATTCTAAACTATTTAAGAAAAAATGATTACCTCATAATCATTCGATTACTAATAAGCAAGGGTAACGTTTGATATTACAAAAACTATTAGGTATTTCTATCCCTATAAATAGCCACCCTCCCCAAAAAAAGCTAGAGTTGTATAAAATACACATAACCATATATATATTAGTTAGCGGGGAAAAAGGATAAATATACCTTTGAACTATCGTAAATTGTATGTAGATATCATTCGTCATATTTTATGGACATTGGTGCCCCTGCCGTCTAAAAACTAGAGCATATATGCCCTTCACTCTAACGGAAGACTAAATAGGGACACGTGACACAATCTTATCCGTTCATCCGATATTTAATAAATGTCGGATCGGTGAATAAGATTATGACACGTGTATGTCCGTTAGTATAAATGGTATATATGCTCTAGTTTTTGGACGGCAGAGGCACCAATGCCCCAAAAGTATGACGGAGGGTATCTGCATACCATTTACGATAGTTTGGAGGTATATTTGTCCCTTTTTCCTTGTTAGCGAATATGAATATAATTTTGACTAATCGTCTAAATGTGTAACTTCTCGAAAAGAAAAAAAAAACATTTTGGGCCTGATAGAATATAGTCCATCCAGATTTCAAACCTACAGGCCCAAATTCCTATCTAGCGGGTCACACTGAGCCCATATACTAACCGCCCTATTTAAGGATCATTTCCGCCCTACTTTCAAAATTACGGCAGTCTTCTCCGGCCAAAAGTAGAAAGCTGAAAACACTTTCTCCGTCTCCGTTTATTTTTCCGGCGAAACTGAGCTTAAACTCGTAGGTTCGTTCTCTTATTTATCTCTTGCTGTGTATTTTGACATGATTTATTATACTTTTCGCTTTTGTAAGAAACCCTAATCTCATTTCGACTGATTTTTTAGTGTTAAAATTGATTAGTTTGCTGTGATTATATCTATTCTGTATGATTGAGGAAAGATACACAAGCTATTTGTATGTTCGATGTGTTTTTTACTAGTTTGTTTTGCCTACGCAGATTTTTTTACGAGATGGTACGCTTTAGTGTTGACTTTCATGTAATAACGGCTTTGGAATTTTTTTTGGTTGTATAATTATCTTTTTGAGTGTTAATAGTCTGGTTTATGGAAGAAAAGTGTACATGATGATATAGTGCAGAATGTGGAATATATGTAACCGTGGTGTCTAGGGTAGGTTGTAGCTTGCCCACAACACACGTATACTAATCCCACAATAAGCTGGTAATTCCATGGTGACCTAGTGTGTTGACCTCCTCTTTGATTTGAACGTGAAGTTTCATGGTTCTCATTTAGCTTTTGACCACATGTCACACCCTTGGATGCCAGAACTTTGAGTATTAATCCTGATAAGTAGTGTAGAACCTGGAGTAATTATCATCCCTAGTGTAGAACGCGGAATATATATAACCATGGTGTCTGGGTTTGCTTGGGCACACTTCTACTGATCCTGCAATTACCTGCTAATTCAACGGTGACCTAGTAGTTTTGCCGTCTCTTTGATTTGAACATGGAATCTCATGGTTCTCAATTCTCTTTATTGACCACATGCGATGCCCTTGGGTGCCAGAGCTTGGAGTATTTATCTTGATAAGTAGTGTATAACCTGGATTACTTATCACTATGGTCTTACAACCCTAAATTACTAAACAAGAAAAAATCAGCCCATTAATAGTTTACTTTTGTCTTGGTGTTTTGAACTCTTTTCATTTGCACAAAGTAACTCGCAGAATGTAACTAGGTTAAAAGCAGTGGTTTGTGAAACTTTTAAATCTTGATGTTACCTTTGGCACTAAAAATTGCTGCTGAAATTGTTTTCCACCCGTCTCTTTGTTTTCTCCGCTCATTTGAGAATGATCTTGACCAGTCTCGAAGAGAATTAAAGTTTACTTGGAATTGTCAGTTGTTTTGCTTCCCACCACCTCTTGAACTAGAGGTAGTTGACTATTATATCGAAACAAGTTCTTATGTAGCTTAGTAGTTGTGCAACATTTAAAATTTAGTCTTAAATTGTAAGTTGATAAACAGAATGCTCCTTGATCAAAATTTTAATCATGGTACTCACATTTTTACCTTTTTTCATTAATTCACTGATACGTGGTGTTCTTCCCCCTTTCAGGAATGGCTTTCTTTAACAAAGCTGGGAGCATTCTTCGGCAGGCTGTTAGCAAGCAGCACATCAATCATGAAATATCTGCATCCAAGCCTTCAATTTTTCAACTTATTAGATGCATGTCTTCAAAACTTTTTGTTGGAGGTGCATGCAGTTTCTCTTATGCTAGAACAGTATTCATTACATTTCTTCTAATTTCTGCTGACTTCCTCTAGTTTGGTAATATAGGAATCTCATGGAACACAAATGACAACTCTCTCCAAGAAGCTTTCAGCAAGTATGGAGAAGTCGTTGAAGGTTTGTCTAATTTAAAGCTAAATGTTATTTTTGACTAGAAGTCCTCTCTCATACTTGGTTAAGTTTACAAATTTTCATTTAGAATCCTTGCGGTTAAAACTGGACACTGCTTGTGTGCTTTCTCATGATCACATTCGCTCGCACACTAGTGCATGTTTTTGTTATTATGGAGATCATATTTGCACATAATAAAGAGTGTCCGGGCAGAGTTTGAGTAATTGTCAGGAAAAGTATTATGACAAAGTAGGGAGTACTTTTTAGTTGATGTTTCTCAACACGAATTTCCAGATGTTATGTTAGGATGAAAGACACTCATTTTGTGTCCAAATGAGTATCTTAGTGATGGAGTGACAATTGTGTTGCTGATTGGACTTATCAAAAGTAGTTGTATTACTGGTTGGATTTAGTAAGTGAAGTCACTTAGTGTAATGGAAGAATTTCTTCACCATTTTTTACTGTTTGAAGCTGTATTCCGTGAATGCTTGCTCATTCATATTTAGCTGTGTGAACATATGACATATCTGTATACAAAGGCATGTGTCGGGACACTAGTTCTAGCTTGAATTACTGAAAAAGTTCCAATTCATTGCAGCAAGAATCATTTATGATCGTGAGTCTGGGAGATCTAGGGGATTTGGCTTTGTTACTTTCAATACTTCTGAGGATGCCAGTGCTGCCATCCAGGCTTTGGACGGACAGGTATCTCTTCACTCTGCTGCTCCATGAATGAAACAACGCGTGTTCCTTTTGTATTTTGGGTTCACATGATGTGAATTAACTTCAAAGGAATGTTCTTTTATGGTATCTGGCACTGTTTTTATCCAGAAATTGTGTTTAAATATGCAAATGATAGGTCTGTTCGGGGGGACGGGAGAGGGTTTACGTTTGGATGCGCCTGTATGCATTTCTGTTTGCTGGTTAGATTATGACAACTAGTTTTAATGCATCTTTCAGGAGCTTGATGGTCGTACGATTAGAGTAAATGTAGCGAATGACAGGACAAGAGGATACGGCGGCGGTGGTGGTGGTGGTGGTTACGGTGGTGGTAACTATGGAGGTGGTGGCGGCAATTATGGGTCTGGTGGTTACGGTGGTGGTGGTGGCAATTATGGGTCTGGTGGTGGTAATTATGGTGCCTCTGGTTATGGTAGCAGTGGCAATTATGGCAGCGCAGGTGGTGTTGATGCTAATGTTGCCAGCAGTTATGGAAGTGGAGAAAACAGTTCTGGCTTTGGCACAAGTGGTGGTAACTATGCCAGTGGAAGCACTGATGCTGCTAACAACAGCTTCAGTTTCGGCAACGACGCTAACAGCAACCAAGCAGAAGCTTGTGATGTTAATAGCCCAGTTGACGCCGGTGAAAATTACAGAGATGGCAATGACTCCAGTGATTATGCAGACAGAAGAGCCTAAAGGTTGAATTCCAAGCCCCTTGCTTCTCAATGCTATTGATAAAAGACAAATCGATGGAAGATGACATCTCTTCCTTCCATTGTTCTCTTTCATAGTCTTTATCTTTTTCTCACTCTAGCTATATTTCCGACTTCTGTTTTTCGTCGTGGACCCGAGATTTTGCTTTTGTGTTACCTTGATTTGGATGCTTAATCCTGGCAGTGTAGCAAGAGCCAAACATTGTGTTAGCTAAGTAAAAAGTACTCCACACCTTTAGG
This sequence comes from Solanum piurae, assembly GCA_029582685.1. NCBI lineage: Eukaryota > Viridiplantae > Streptophyta > Magnoliopsida > Solanales > Solanaceae > Solanum > Solanum piurae. Next base: position 18,914 of record JAJOOO010001553.1, on the reverse strand, counting down.
TGTTGAACCTAATTTTGTAAACAAGTCGTTACATGTTTGGATGAAAGTGTCGAAACTGATAATATGAGAGTCAGCATGTTTCGTGCAAGTGTTGAAGCACCTTCTATTTGGTAAAATAAATTCAAAAATATTTTGATGTATAAAGTGCAAATGGTCATTTAATTAGACCAGTTGCAATCGACAATATCCATAATAGAGTCCAATGGTCATTTGTGAACACGTTTTAACGTGTATTTGTTGGGAAGCTATTCTTGTTTCATTTTTGTTAGTCAGTGGTCAATGTATCTTAAATCTGCTCTCTGTTAACTGAGTCGTCTTATCTTTTGTTTTTATTTTTAGGTATAATACATAAACGTGTTTTTTCGTACATTTTCTCATCTTTTTGTTAGATTCAACTATGCATATGGTGGGTCAGTCTACCTATTTAAAAAAATTGATGGTCATTACAACTGCATGTTCATAGTCAGTAGAGAGTTGAGACTGTTAGGTGTAGTGTTACCAGTAGAATTAATGTTATAATAATTATGCATTTATATAATTAATATAATCTCCAACTCATATTGAATATAAAATAAAAAATAATAATCGATTTAGGCAAGTTGGGAGAGGTAAAATATGATAGGATGAATAATATTCTCCTCTCTTAATTAGGAATTTCAGATTTAAACCTTAAAAATTTATAAACCCTTCATAGTCAACTTGACACAAAACAGTCCCTTCACATACTATATGTGATGGGAACCTTGATAAGCCGGACTAGTAAATTTCATATATTAGTTGATTACTCAAACAAAGTCATTTTAATAAAACACTATTAAAGGGTGTGATGTTATGGAGACATCCCTTCACTTTAGCTGATGTCTTGAGTTCAAACTAATGAATGAAAAACCTCTGTTAGAGTGCATTTTTTATATACTATCCGATTAGTAGAATCAATAAGTTTCTACAATATTAATAATATATTCGGTATAATTCCACAAAATGAAGAATAAATATGCGTAGACCTTAAGCCCCAATCAGAAGTTTCAAATATCAATTAATTAATTTTTTTACGAAATAACTCCATGAAGGGAACCTACCAACTGACAAAATTCAAGTCCATGGGTATTGATGATAGAAATTTGGTACATGCTTTGTTGACCCTTAGGTCTTGTGGGTTGGCCTCCAATTTGGACCAAGAAAATAAATGATTATTTGGCCACATATAGTATTCACTTTCTTTTTTCGAAGTTTTATTTAATTTTTCAATTTTGAAAAGTTATTTTCATAATTTTCACATTAAATTACTCATAAAAATTCAAAAATAATTCTAATTTATATTCTTGTTCAAAAACAACTTTAATTTTAAAATTTCACTACTCTTATATTTAAACGTCCACTAAATTATTCTAGTAAAACACACATTAAAGAAAATGAAACCATCAATTTAGAAAAGAACAACAAACTATATATTATAAAATATCAAAGTTGACTTGGAAAAAAAAGAATCCAACATGAATTGGTCTTGCTAAATCACTAATTAATCAAAGAAAAAGCCAAAACACTAACTAATGCTTTTTCAAATAAAAAACAGTAGTATAACGTAGTGCTTAGGGAACCTTTTTTGTTTTGTTCTTGTAAGCACAAAAAATGTGATGGAATCGTTTTATCTACGTTTGAATAATTTGGTTGAAGTTTGGAAAAAAATATATATTCTAAAGTTAAAATTGATATTACTATTTGGAAGATGAATTGTATTCGACTATGCATTTAATATGAGAACAAAAAAAGTTAAGATTTATGGAGGAAAGCATTAGAATCAATTTAACTTAAACTCTTAAATTTATTAATTTTAAATTTTATTATTAATAAGAAACTTAAAAGTAAGTTTTGTAGAGTAATAGTTCGATCAGCTTGTATGAGACATAATGTTAGTTAATGAAGAACTTGCGTGTTCAAAAGATGAAGATGAGGATGTTGAGGTGAATGTGTGAGCAATTGAGCATATTAGGATAAGGTATGAGTGATTCTCGTGATGAACAAGATAAGAAAAGCGAGACTGAGATAAATTTGAGAATGTGTAAATGAGATGTGTAGATACCTCAGTGAGCAGGAATGAGATGTTGACAACATCAAACATCACTAAAGATAGAGGCAAACCAAACAAGTATCTAGAGGGAGGAGTGATTAGACAAGACATGAACACATCTTGAGTTTATCGAGAACATGACCTTATATATTAGAATTTGAAGGTTGCAGATTATGGTAGAAGATTAATTGATAGTTGAGCGTTGGTAACGACTTCAAACATGACCAACTCACAGTGTGACAAACGATTTTCTAGAGCTAACAATCACTCAACGTAAAATAAAACATTTCCAAATAGTTTGAAAAGAAGAATACAATAACGAAAACAACAACAACAAAACAATATGAAACGAATATCGATACTACACAACGTACACAGAAAATAAAAGTAACATCTGAAGCACGCAATAACACTAATACCCCTAGCAATAACGAAGGTCCAAATACTACCACCAAGCATACACTCTACCCGATTCACACCCTGCATGTGAAATTACATCAAATATATTATTTCGATATTAAAAGAAAAAACTTTATAATATCACATATATTCATGCCAATCCAACACATCATACAAATTGAGTGAAAAAGGTATAGTAGAGGAATATAGAGTAAGTTTTACTAATAAATACACAAAGGTTAAGTGGAAAGTAGAAAAGATTCCCTAAAACACTCACCACCTGTTGTCATTCCCAAAATCCAACCTTTTTACTCCTACTTTCCTCTTCATTTCTTCCTTCTTCTTCTCCAAAAAAATCCCTAGAAAATTCTCCATCAAATTCTAAGCAAAACCCATCAGTTTTCTTTGGTTTCTGAGTATTATTAACTATGGCAGCTGTGTTCAAAACCCAGAGTTCGTTCTTGAAGTTATGGGGTTTGTTGGCAGTTGTTCTTTCTGTAGCTGTGGCTGTGAAGGGGAATTCAGAAGGGGATGCTTTGTACGCCCTCCGCCGAAGCTTATCCGACCCGGGTAACGTGCTTCAGAGCTGGGATCCGAATCTTGTTAACCCTTGTACCTGGTTTCATGTCACTTGCAACGGAGATAATCAAGTTACTCGTGTGTAAGTATTCAAAGTTTCCTTCTTTTTGTGTTTTTTGAGTTAAATACTTGTTTGGGTGTGCTGATAGTTATCGGAAATCGGTCGATTTGTATGTTTGTGTTTGTGTTTGTGTTATGTATGTGTACTCACAGGTATATATATGGTCTAAACCTAAAGCGGTGGATTTGATTGAATCTGCTATGTGAGGCTGGATTTATATGACAGGAAAAAAGAAAAAAATGCTGAGTTGTGGAAGGAAATGGGTGTAGAGTAGAATTTAGCTTGAGGATTCATATAGCCATTTGTTGTTGTTGTTGGTTAGTTGTGTTGACATTTATTCTGGGCTCATATAGATGGTAAAAAGTTAATCTTTCACTTGACTTGCTTGCTAACAAGTCTTTGTTTGGAGATTAGTAGGGTGAAGAGCATGTCTGTATTACTTTTGTTTGACTTGCTCAAAGTTCCTGTCGTGATGTGTACCGATGATCTATGTGCTAAAGATGGAGGCGTGTGGTTCATTAATGATCTTTGTCGTTGCTATGTTTTTGATCTCGCGTGGTTTCACCCTTTGTGTCAGTATTACTTTTGTTTAACTTACTCGAAGTTCTTGTCGTGATGTGTATCAATGAGACGATGATCTATGTGCTAAAGCCGGAGAAGTGTGATTCATTAATGATCTTTGTCGTTGTTATGTTTCTGATCACACGTGGTTGCATCTTTTATAAACTTTTAGGGGATTTTGTCCGTTTTAAAGTGTGGCAAAGCCTTGTACTTTAAAATTAGTTGGTGGTGACCCAAGATAAAGAGGGTGTGTGTATTACTTTTGTTTAACTTACTCGAAGTTCCTGTCGTGATGTGTATCGATGATCTATGTGCTAAAGATAGAGACGTGTGATTCATTAATGATCTTTGCCCTTGTTATGTTTCTGATCTCACGTGGTTGCACCTTTTGAGTCTGTATTACTTTTGTTTAACTTACTCGAAGTTCCTGTCATGATGTGTATCGATGATCTACGTGCTAAAGATGGAGACGTGTGATTCATTAATGATCTTTGTCCTTGTTATGTTTCTGATATCACGTGGCTGCACCTTTTGTAAATTTTTAGGGGATTATGTCCGTTTTAAAGTGTGGCAAAGTGCCAAAGTCTTGTATGTTAAAATTAGTTGGTGGTGACAATGTTTGTGTACGGCTTTGCTGTTTTTCTTTTGAAATGTTGGAGCAAGCATGGTCATTTGCTAATGTTTTTTTTATATAAAATCAAATTATCATTTCGTTGGCAAAAATTTGGATGTTTATGACAGTTTGTATGTCTTAAGAGTTCGATTTCCTGTATCTTATGTGATCTTGGAACACCTGATGACTGATGTTACTGGGTGGATTTTTATGTTGATTGATTGATAGTTGATACATAACAGATGATATTGAAATGCAAGAAATCTTGCTATTAGTGTTGCCAAAAGCAAAAAAAGCTCTATGATCTGTTGGGGCTTTAAGTGCAAAACGCAAATAAAGTGTAGACATTAATGAAAAAAGGCGCAAAGGGAGAAAAAAATAGAAATATGCATGTTCAGTCTAAGGCTAATAATTATAAGCATGAATGAAAAATCTATGAACAAAGAAATCGAAAAAGAATTACGGTAAATATCAATTGTTTAGTATCACCTCTTTAGAAGAGGGTCATTGACAAGGAAAAGTATGCCTTATAACCTTGATGACGACACTGTACCACACATTAAGAGAGGCGAAGCGGTCAACACTTTTTGAGCTTCGCTTCAGGGAACCTTTGACAACACTCCTTGCTATATCTTCGCTACCATGATGTCTTTCACATATTTAAAAACACGAGGTACTTGGCCGGACATTCCACGGGTACAAAGAATCACATCAATTTCCAAACCGGAAATTGTAACCAACATACATGTTTTTCTGAAATGAACTTGTTTCGCCTAAGAATAAATTTCATGTTTCCTCATATGAACTTATTCTCTACGGATTTATACATAAACTCCCCCCCCCCATGAATTCTCCCAAAAATTGGTGCAACTCAGAAGAGGAACACAGCTGTAGTTTGCTTTATTTTTCATCGTAATAATTACAAGTCTGAAATATCTCTGGGTTTTAATGTTTCTCCAGGGACCTTGGCAACTCAAAGTTATCTGGTCATTTGGTACCTGAGCTTGGAAAGCTTGAGCATCTACAGTATCTGTGAGTAATTATTTGAAATCTTGAATTGACTTGCCATTTCTAGTCAATAACTCTATTTGTTTATAAGGAGTCATGTCCATGAGGTAATTGTTTGTTGCTTCAGGGAGCTTTACAAAAATAATATTCAGGGAACCATCCCTAAAGAGCTCGGTAACTTGAAGAGCCTTATTAGTCTGGATCTGTACAACAACAACATTTCGGGGACAATTCCTACTTCACTTGGAAAGCTGAAAAACCTTGTTTTCTTGTAAGTTCTCCTCTGTGATGTTTCCCAATTTGGTTCCAGTCATGTGTACTTTTCACATATGAGGGGGAAGAATAAGAAAGCAAATATTCTGTTACTTGCACTACTCACAGAGTTCCCTTTTCTTCTTTGACCTTAATATTCAGTATCACTTGCTTGTAGTGAATGGGTTATAGCACATTCCTCTAATGTTGATTGAAAGTTTCTTATCTGATCTATCAGGCGTCTAAATGATAACAAGCTAACAGGACCAATCCCAAGAGAACTTACTAGCGTTTCTAGCCTGAAAGTTGTGTAAGTATAATTTCTTTTCTTGTGTTATTATTGTTAATTCTTCTGCGAAATAGATTTTAAATTCTGCACTCTTTCTTCCAGGGATGTCTCGAATAATGATTTGTGTGGAACAATTCCCACTTCTGGTCCATTTGAGCATATTCCTCTGAACAAGTAAGATTTCCTTGTATATCCTACAAGTATTGTTGTCAGAGTTGAACTGTAGGAGTATTGAGCAATGGTGCAAAAAGTAATCATGTCTCTGTATGCTTTAATCAAGTTCATCTTTAAAAAAGGACTACCTATCAAAAACGGTATTCCTTTTTAAAAAAAACCTATTTTCTTGATTTGCCTTTATCTAAATTAAATTTGGGCTTCATAATAGGCAAATTATACCGGAAGCAATGGCTTCTAACTTTTGTTTTGAAAGAAGAAACTTATTTGGAGAAGATTCGAATTTCTGCAATGACTTCTAAATTTTGCTTTGAAATAAGACAACTATTTGGAAAGGATTTGAATATGTGACCTTTTATTTCAGACTACAGTTCATTGATTAGTCGAGAAGCCTTAAATAACACCTTAAAGAGAGTGATATACTAACAACAATGAGTTCTAGATTTCCAGTTATTTCAATTAGAATTGTGGGTGGGATTTATTCAAGCTATAGACGAGATACCATTGACTCGATTTACTTCAAACCGAAAGGAAGCCCAACTGTATTTTTATTTTGTTCCTCTGGATATGCCAATTATATGTGCAACGCAAATCAATTGAGACGCATCATGGTTACCTTTTCACTTTTTGTTTATTCCTTTAGCTCCTTGAATTCCCTTGTTTCGACATGTATTTATAGTAGATTTTGTTGTTATTTGGCAAAGGGTGTGTGTTAAAGTAAAAAAAAGAAGTAGAATATATAAAAATAAAGCTAGACAAGCAGATAAATACATCCAGTATACGTCTCAGAAAGCAATTGTGCTTTTGAATATAGTCAAAGAGACTTCGTGTTCCTGGTGGTATCCATGTGTCATATGTGGGTCTTACCTGCTTAGCTTTTGCACTATGACCAAGAAATTCATCTGGGGCTAACTATTAGGACCAACCGCCTCTTTACCATTCTCCACTTAAGTACCAGGTTTAGTTTGCATGGTGCAGAGATTGAGCTTTTGACACAAGTCCATCAACCTTTGCCACTTGAACTAAGTCCCGGGGGCTTGTGCTATGTATAGTCTTACACCATGTCATTCTTCTTGATTTCTCAACTCTGCGGTCATCTCCTTACTGATTCCTATAAGAAGATACAGTATCCTAGTTGGATGTTTCTAATGAGTTTCCTGAACTTCTAATTTGCAGTTTCGAGCACAATCCTCGACTTGAAGGTCCGGAGTTGTTGGGACTCGCTACCTACGACACCAACTGCTCTTAGAAGCTTGATGAATAGCTTCAGAAGAAGCACCACTTTTGTGGAAGTTTAACAAATTCCCCTCCCCTGAACCTTGTTTATTGTTGTACTTACAGTGTGTCCAAAGTTGTAACTCTAAGCAGAAATATGGTGTATGTAGGTTATTACTAAGTTAAGGAATGTGTGTAAAACAATCTCTATACTGCTACCAACTGTTGATGTATTTCATATTTCAATGTCTAGTGAAATGGTTCAGTGGGATTAGAAATGCCTATTTTTACTTCTGTTACACTGCTATAAATATGAATGGAACAATAACAGAGATTTTGATTGATGGATATGCAAATTGAATTTATGCAAAGATTATACTTTTAACAGAAGGTGTTTGATAGAACACAAATTTAAAAAAATTAAAGATGACTTTTTAACATATAAGTCAATTATGTTTACATGAGAAGTTATCAAAAGTAAAGTTCCACTAGTTTTTTCATACTCATAAAAAATGAATTTTTATATCAAGTCCCAACTTCCAGTAAGTCATGTCAATTAAGTGTAAAATGAGAGCTAGGATTAAATAATTTCAGTGAAGAGAAACATATCAATTAAATAATTTTAATGAAGACAATCGTATCAATCTTTTTGGAACAAACTAAAAAAGAAGATTAAGGAAAGATTATACATGGTATATCTCATTTTTAATGTGGTGAACCAAATAGCCGCTAATAAAGTATATGCACTAAATAATGCAATGATTATTAATCTTTATGTTAAATTCCCTGTATAACTTTGTCCGCAAACCAAACGAGTTAAAAGAACTAAAGAAGTGAAGAAAACAGCAAAAAGAAAGGCAATGAGTCTTGCTTGCCATTACTTTCAGGATAGCAGTCCAATATAAACTGCTTCATACAAAAAAATTACAAACTCCATATACAAGTTTAACAAAACCTTTTCTTCCAACAATCTCCAAAAACTGCTGAAAAGATGAAAAAAAATATAAGAAACGAATGCTTCAAGAAATCAAACCAAAACTCATTCTTGAAGGAGTCCATCATTTCACAAGCCACTCCAAACCATGCAATAACCCAAACTACTAATGCAATAAACACAAAATTGTAAACCACCTTTAACTCCTTTTTGTCAGTCAATCATCCTGAGCATCTTCATTCTTTGTCGGAGTCGCTTGAACTTTAAACAGAGCTTGAGCTTGAACTTGATCCCGTCTCGTGGGATTTGTCCTTCTTGCCTTTAACATCAGATGTAGCAGGCATATCAACAGCATGATCTGGTTTTTCAGCTGTTGATGTCTTTGCTTCTTTTAGTACAACTTCTTGATCACCTTTTTCAGTTTCACCTTCACCAAAATCAGGTAAATCAGATCCTCTAACACTTGATTCCATATCATTGGATGAGCCTGCTTCAATTGGCTTCGCTTCTGCTGACTCACCTTCAGAAGTGGAGTTCAGGGGTTTCTCCAGATTTCCTTCCAAGACTTGTATCAAAGCCAAGTCTGTTTCGACGTTTTGTGAATCTGAAGAAGCTCCTACATCTTCGGATTCCCCAGGATGCTCATCACCACCAACAGAATCATGATGGATGAGTGTCTCATCATCACTCTCAGAAAGTTTTTCATGATCCAAATCAAAATATTCAGTTGGTCTTGTTTCAAGAATTGGTAATTGCATATTGCGTGTCACGCTTGACGCTTCTAGCACCACTGTGTTGTCAGAACTCCCAGATACTTCAGTTGCTAGCTCAGCATTAGGTTGCTCAAGAACATTAGATTTCTTCATTTCTTTCTCAGATATTCTCCTAAATATCATGTCAATATCTTCAAATGTTTCTGCTTCTGGCACTGGCATTTCAGAATCTTCCAGCGCTGAACTTGACACTTCAGCTGCAGCTGCAACGTTCCCAGATTCTTCGGTTGCTAGCTCAGCATTAGGTTGCTCAAGAACATTTGATTTCTCATCTATTTCTTGCTCAGATATTTGCCTATATGCTAGGTTAATATCTTCAGCAGTTTGTGCTTCCACTACTGGCATTTGAGGATCTTCCAGCACTGAACCTGACACTTCAAACACCGCTGCATCGACAGAATTCCCAGATTCTTCAGTTGTTAGCTCAGCATTAGATTGCTCAAGAACATTCGATTTCTCAGCTACTTCTTGCTCAGATATTTGCCTAAATGCTAAGTTAATATCTTCAACTGTTTGTGCTTCCAGTACTGGCATTCCTGAATCTTCGTGTACTCTACTTGACACATCAAACACTGCTGCATTGTCAGAATCTCCAGATTCTTCAGTTTCAAGCTTAGCATTAAGTTGCTCAAGAACATTTGATTTCTCAATTTCTTGCTCAGATATGTGCCTAAATGCTAAAGTGATGTCTTCAGCTGTTTGTGCTTCCAGTACTGGCATTCCAGAATCTTCCTGTACTGAACTTGACACGTCAAACACCGCTGCGTCATCAAAATCCCCAGATTCTTCAGTTGCTAGCTCAGCAAAAGGTTGCTCAAGAACATTCGATTTCTCACCTATTTGCCTAAATGTCAAGTTAATATCTTCAGCTGTTTGTGCTTCCAATACTGGCATTCCAGAATCTTCCTGTACTGAACTTGACACATCAAACACCACTTCATCGTCAGAATTAACAGATTCTTCAGTTACAAGCTTAGCATTAGGCAGCTCAAGCACATTCGAATGCACTATTTCTTTCTCAGAACTAATTCTAAATGCAGACTCAATATCTTCTATTGTTTGTGCTTCCACCACTGGCATTTCAGAATCTTCCTGTATTGAACTTGACATGTCAAACACCGCTGCATCGTCAGAATCCCCAGATTCTTCAGTTACAAGCTTAGCATTAGGTAGCTCAACCACATTCGAATGCACTATTTTTTTCTCAGAACTAATTCTAAATGCTGATTCAATGATTCTTTGTGCTTCCACCACTGGCATTTCAGAATCTTCCTTCACCGAACTTGACACTTCAAACACCGCAGCATCGTCAGAATCTCTAGATTCTTCAGTTACAAGCTTAGCATTAGGAAGCTCAACCACATTCAAATGCTCTTTTTCTTTCTCAGAACTAATTCCAAATGCTGACTCAATATCTTCAATTGTGCATGCTTCTACCTCTGGCATTCCAGAATCGTTCAGTACTGAACTTGACACTTCAAACACCGCTGAATTGTCAGAACTCCCAGATTCTTCAGTTACTAGTTTAGCATTAGGTAGCTCATACACATTCGAGTTCAATTTTTCTTTCTCAGAAGTACCTCTAAATGCTAACTCAATATCTTCAACAGTTTGTGCTTCCAGCACTGGCATTCCAGAATCTTCAGCATTATATAGCTCAAAAACATTAGATTTCTCCATTTCTTTCTCATAAACTTGCCAAAACGCTGACTCAATATCTTGAATTGTTTGTGCTTCTAGTACTGGCATACCAGAATCAGCCTCCTCTTTGACTATAACTTCTTGAGGCACTTCAGTCACTCCAGTTTGAGCAGATTCTGCATTTGCCATCTCAAAGACAGAGTTTTGAGCTTCAGCTATAGTCATTTCCGGAACTATCTCTTGAGCATCCAAATTAAGTTTTTTCATGGGATCTGAAGGCCCAATATCACTATCCACAGGGAATCCTTCTTCAATTGATCTAGCATCAACAGCATTATGAACTTCTCCTTCAGCAAATTTTGTATGAGATGCATCAAGATGATCAATAATGCTCATTCCAGATTTTTGAATTTCTGAAGCACACTCCTTTTCTTCATGCTTATCAATCTCTTCAAATGTGGATGCGTTTAAAATATCAGGGTGCAACGGAAACTTTCTTTCATGAACTTCAGCACAGGCCTCTTCAGCAACTTCTGGAGTGCCAGAATCAACAGTGTGGAATGCAGACAAACCCTCTCCAGTGGAGTCGATTCGTCTCTCGAACTCATTCTGGCATGATCCCAGCTCGTTGATGCTAAAGTCACCAACTGTATCTAATTCATAGAGAAATGCCTCATCAATGTCCTCAATACCATCTGTTTCTTCAACTATATATAGCTCATCATGCTGAAAATCAGCTGCTTCTGGTGGCAATACATAGTTTTCCAAGACTTTGATCTGGTTATCATTTTCCTCGAGGATCATGTTCTTTAGACCTGATAGACTAGCACCTCTTGGGGCCTCAACAACCTCATGCAGATTAGAAATAGAGTTGGGAGTACGTGGGGAGCTGATAATAGGAATTCCATCATCAAGGTCATGGATTTCTGAAACATTCAAGGTCTCAGTGGTGCTTGCTTCCTCAATTGACTCAACCAGGATAGCTGGTGTCTCCTGCTTATCAGAAAAAGACGCACTTAAACTACTGGGATTGTTTCCCAACTAGAAGCATTGAAAGTAAAGAAGAGTGAGAAGGAAAGAAATAAATTAACTTTCCAATAACATAAGGACGATACAATCTTTTGATGCATGACTTCAATAAGATACACAATAGTTGATCCTATCACAAATAAAACTTTTAATGTTCTTTATCCATATCCCCCAGTCCCCACCCCACCACGGAAATCTAAGAGTCACAAAGTAACAGTTAAAGCAAAACCTGAGAAATGTAACCAGTCATGTCTCCAATCATCTTGGCATGATGCTATCACCAGTCCAATTATTTTGGCACGATGTACTAGTACATGCAAGTAACCAGCAGTATATGCTCGTCCAGATTACGTAGGATATTAATAGTATGTAACATGGCGAAATTACAAGTGACCAGCAGCAATTCACTCATCCAGATGATGCAGGACATCAATAGTGAGTGCCACACAGCCAAATTACAAATATCCAGCAGCAATCCGCTCATCCACATGGTGGATGATATTTTGCTCAAATACGCAATATATTCCTAGCCAGTTAATTAGTACTTCTATCACTGACTCTGTCAGATCCATTATTAGATTTTGACATTCTAAAGTTCATTCACATTTGTTTACCTTTAGAGGCAAGGCATTTGTGCAAAATATGCTTTATCCATACTGCATTTTTGTCAAGTTCAAGGTTCATTTATCAAACTGTGAAGTCAAGAGAAGGATATCAGTAGCAGTATTTTACTTCTTATGTGATAGATCCAGATAACTTTTAGCTATCTAGAGTCATTTTGTTCTTCTGGTCAATATTAATTTTTAATTAGTGTGGAAACAGGTCTATGTTCTGGCCTTTTTTTATGGATTTACTCCTCTTTCTGGCTTTCCAAATGCATAGTTTATAATACAAATATGGTTATGCTTCCTTTTGAAAGCTATAAAATTCACCACTACTGACTTGCTGATGTCATACGACAGAACATTTATCTTGAATTTAATCAAGATGGGAAATTGCATTATTTTGAAAATCTATGTTTTGAAGTTTTTTGGCTTTGTAGTTTTTTCTTCACTCAAGGTTGAGTCACATAGATATGCCTTGGTTTGACACAATATGCCCAAAAACTTTTAGGCTTATAGTTTATCCTCCAACATGAAACAATCTATATCATGTAAAACATGCCAACATGAGTACCAGACTATTGTTCTACTATTATAGGTATCTAAGCTGCAGTTTTCTAATGCAATCAGTTCAACAACATATCCAGTGTAATCCCACAAGGGAAGTTTGGGGAGGGTAGAGTGTAGGCTGACCTTACCCCTACCTTAGGAGGTAGAGAGACCGTTTCCGATAGACCCTCGGCTCAAGGAAAAACGTTTCAAAGCAGGTCAGAAAAAGAAATAGCAGAAGTGAAGATAAATTATGTGTCTTTGCCTTGTTATTTGGTAAATCAAGTAGGTATGTCTTTTTTTCCCATAGCAGCAATCACGCATTTAAAGATAAAAAGTTAACCAGCTTTCAATTTTCAACGTACATGAGTTATGATATATGAAATGAGAAGTAATGAAGAAAAAGAAGTTGCTTAAAGGAAATGGATAGAAGAGAAATGTGGAACGAAGTGTTTACCTTTACTTCCTTATCATCTGATGGATGTTCATCAATGGATTTGTCTGAGTATGCCAATTCTTCTTCACACTGTGAGATGGACCTCGCTGTAGAAGCATATTGATGTCCAACAGAGATCTCTGTTTCATCCACTTCACTCAGAGCATCAGTAACCGAACTTTCAACAGCATCCAATGAGGGAAGATCATGCTGTTCAGAGACTATAGATTCCTCCTTCTCAGTCACATCCTCCACAGATTGCTTCTCCAAAGAAGGCATAACTGGTTGATCAAGTGGAACCTCTGCGATCAGAGAACGCTGTTCATCACCCATCTGGCGAATGTTTTGATGATCTGAGGACGTTGAAAGGGATTCAACGGCGTGGTCTACAACAAGTTGAGACACAATATGGGTATCTGCATCAAATCTTGAAGAAGAAACTTGATGTTGTGCATGATCAATAGTTCCTTCTTTATGCCCAATATCTTTGTCTGCTGATGATTCCGAGTCAATAGATGTCTGACTGACGACCAACTCAGGCACCGGAAGGGCATTTGCACCGCCAAAGACTTCATCATCTTCAGAAATCTCCGTCTTTGCAACATCGAGCTCATTTTGGCATACCACCTCCCTTGACAGAAATTCTTGGCCATCTGCTGGTGCCAAAATCTCTTCATTAGTTGGAAGGGATTTTTCAATGTCCTGACTATTTTCCTCAGATTCCCTCTCTACAAATGAAATAGTTCTTTCAACCAATGTAGGAGGAAACACTGTCTCAGATTCCACATGCTGATCTGAAGAAAAGGAGGCTGAAAATATGTTTTCCCTAATAGCCGAAGGACTGGAATCATAAATAGGGTGTTCGCGTGGAGTATGATCTACTGAAGTGCTCGTGATGTGGAAATCAGGTCCATCAAATGAAGCTTGCCTGGAGATCCCATTTTGTTCAATATGTCCCATTATCTCCTCGAAACTTGATCTCATTTCTCCTTCTTTATCAATATAGACCCTTTCACTCACTTCTGCCAACGATGAGGAGCTAGATTGGCTGCTGTATCTTTGATAAGAAGTTTCTGGCTTGGATTGAATTTCGGTTGGATTAAGTTCCAATGCGCTGGTCACTCTTCCTTCCTGGAGCAAAGTTTCTTCTGCTTCATGATGATTTTCCACAGTTCCCAGCTGCACCAAAGACTCTACTTCTTCGGAGGATTGACTTCCATGTCTGACATGCTCAGAAGTATGCTCTGGCTCCTCCGAGATATGTTCATCTATGAGGTTTCTGCATTCCAGTTCTTCTTGATCAAGGCTTTTGTGTCTGAGCTGCCCTTCAATGAGGTTCCTGTCTTCCAGATCTTCAACTGAACTTAGTGATTCTGTTTCAGGAACAGAACTCACCTTCGAATCACTAAGTTCGCTAGATTGTCTTTGAAATGGTGAGTAGCTTGTTCCCTCTGTAGCCATTCTCTCCGGAACAAAATAGGGTCTCAAATGGCTATCTTGCTTGGCTTGCCTGTTCAGCCCGAAGATTGAGGGTCTTACGATAAAACTTTCATGCCTCCGGAAAAGCGGATCCTTTGCTTGAAATGTTATAAAGTCTTGTTCGTCCTCCATAAGATTAGGTTTCTCTTCACTTGAGTCATAAGGAAGATCAAATGGATTTCGCCTTGGTACTAAAACAGATGGAGCAGACCCCGGGATTGGTGGCAGTCCAAGGTCATAGTTATCATTATGAACATCAAATGGATTGTTTCTTGCTGTAGAAATGGACGGGATGTTGAATGGAAGATCAGCACTTTCCAAGTCAATCAAATTTTTTTCAGTCATCATCAGCCTCATTTTCTTCTGTGCTCTTCTCCTGGCCATAAGATTCTCCAACCGTTGATTCCTTTCGACCTCGGAGCTTCCCAAGTCAATTAGATTCTTCTGATCCTCTTCTGTCCATGTAATAGCTGACTTACTTATATCTTCCTCATCTTGCTTTCCTTCGTCATCTTCACCATCTTCATTCTCGTCGTCTGCAACTTCTAGCTCTTCTTGATTTTCAACACCATCATCAGATTCGTTATCACTCTCAGTGGTCTTACCAGAACTATCTGAAGCAGCATCAGAACCATCATGCAACAAACTAACATGCTGAGGAGTGTCTTCATCCAAAAGCGGATGGAGCTCGTGAAGCATTGGAATAATGTCAGCCATTGAAGCATCTGGAGAAGAGCTCTCAGCTCGATCAGACTCCGAATCAAAAGACTCGTCGTCGTCATCATCCTCCTGTTCTTCCTCTTCCTCCCTCTCCTTTTTCCAAGGGGAACCAGGAAGAGAATTAAGATTCACCCTTCTAGAATCAAAGGAATCTGATCTATCAAAGTCAAACTCAATGTTCTCATTATCAACCGTCGGAATGGGAGAGTACTGACTCTCCATGAGCTCCCCATCATCATGTTTCTCTTCACTCTTTTCACTGTTTTGCTCATAAAACTCCCTTGCTGCTTCCTCAAAATCTTCATCAACCGTTGGAATTGGAGAGTATTGAGTCTCTAGAAGTTCCCCATCATCATGTTCCTCTTCATTCTTTTCATTGTTTTGTTCATAGAACTCCCTCACTGCTTCCTCAAAACCCTCATCAACCGTTGGAATAGGAGAGTATTGACTCTCTGTAAGTTCCCCATCACCATGTTTCTCTTCATAGTTCTGATCATGAAACTCCCTTCCTGCTTCCTCAAAACCCTCATTCCCAAATTGAAAATCTCGAGACCTTTCCACAAGTAGAGGGGAAAGATCACTGAACTTATCAATCGACTGATCTACGAGGCCCCTCTCCGTAAATCTCTCCACATAGTAACTATCTTCAGCACTCTCAATATGAGTAGTATCATACAATACACCAGTTCTCAAAGGCACTATATCATGACTACTTGTTTTTTCCTCCCTTTCGATTTCGGGAATATTTGGCTGACCAAAACTTAGTAAAGTTCCAAGCAGAACAGCAGTACAAACAAGAACTGGAGATACAGCTAACAATATTGAAAACAGAAATGGGAAAGATCTATACAAAAATGCTATGAAACACAGCATACTCACAAGGAAAGGATGATTTAACACTGTAACATAACATCCTTTAATTGAAAACATCAAAATTCTCCTCATTTCAACTCCAATCTCTACTAATCCAACACCCATCTTTTTTTCTCACTATAAAAAACTACTCAAAACTTCAACACAAATATCACAGCAAAACAACTCAATCCCTTACTTACCAAGAGCAAGAACTTCCAAGTTCCAAACTGCATCAAAAAATGAAAAATACACACAAAGAGATCAGCTTCAACACAACAAAAGAACCAAATAAACATGAAAACCCCAAGTAAGCTATTCTTGAATTAAAACAACAGAAGAAGAAAAAATCAAGATTCATACCAGCTCTTTGACTACAGATCAAAATCAATTCTCCAATAAACAAAAAAAAAAACCCAACTTTCTTCTTCTTCTTCTTCTTTTTTTCACCTCAGCTAAAAAAAGTCTACTTCTATTTTGTTTTAGCTAAAACTAAAGAGAAAACAAGGTAATCAAAAGAAGTAAAAAGAAGGAGAAATAGGAAAAAGAAAAAGTTTGCACCTTTCTCTTTCAACCCTCTTTCCTTTTTCCTTAACTTTCGGTTCTATTCTTGAAATCCCACCAATGGGGCCTGAAAAAATCAAATAAAAATTGAATCTTTTTACAGCATACACTTTTTTTTGAATAAAAAATCTAGAATTTATATGACAAAATTCAATTATTTGAAGGATTATATTCCATTTTGAGATTGAAAGTAACAGACAGACATGCATTAATAATAATATAACTAAGACAGCTAAGTAGGGGTGGATTTACAGTGCAGAAAGAATGATGAAGAAGTTGTTTTTGCAGAATTTTTAATTAGTTTAATGTTAAACTTTTGAAGTGGGGAGGGATGAGGGTAATCATTACTATTTGTTGCTTTTTTGATTAAGTTAATCTTGATTAATGGCTGTCAATAGGACAGGAACACAACACCTTCACAGTATTTAAGGGCATCTTGTCTTTAGACAAAACACATGTAGTTTGAACAATGAGATAAAGGATAATAATTTTAAGATAAACTTTTTTCGCATAATTTATAGGTAAAACAGTTCTAAGATAAATTTGATTCATATGTTGTGAATATGAGTTATAAAGTTGTTATTGGGAAAAGAGTTCAAAATATATTTAAACTTTGACCGAAATTAATGTAACAATTCTAAATTTTGGGCAGGACATATTACTCCTGCACTATTTAATAGTTATTTTAAGGATATATAGGTGTTCATGTGGACATCATAAATATTGCATTATTATAAATAGTAACTTATCCAGCTAGACACTTATATATCTTTAAAATACAATATTAAATAGTGTAAGGGGTGATAAGTTATGTCCAAAGTTTGGAATTATTACAATAATTTTGGTTAAAGTTCAGATATATTTCAGACTGTTTCCCCTTATTATTATTTATATTAGAGTAAGTTGTTTACATCATACATTTGCAATCTTTTTTCTGATCATGCTAACATAGGATATTTTTTCTAATCATGATAATATAGGATATTTATGTGTCGAATTACTCTTCTTTAGTCTCAAGATAAACACAAATTTTTTAATCATGTATTGATTATGGATAATTAACTTAATCATATAATTATATGAAAATATATAGTTAAAAAGTGAATGAAAGCATTATGTTTGATGTGGAAATTGTCAAGAGTACTTCGTGGGGACACATCTTTTTAATTTATTTATTGAATAATTGGTAGTTGTGATTTGAGAGTTGCAAATTTGCAATCCTCAACTTCACTTGATAGGCCACAATATTATGTGATTAATTTTAAGTGTATTTACTGAATTTTATTTAATATACTATATAATAATATATTAATAATTTTAATAGTTAAATGGCCAAACTATTTTTATCACATTTAGCTAAGTTAAGTGTACTTACTATGATAATTAAGTCACAAAAACTTCGTCTATTGAATCATCTTGATAGGGGTATATTGAATGGTCTTATTGTTTTAATAGGTAGATTCTAATTACTATAATTTCGTAACTTCACTCTTGTATCATGTAAATTTAAGTGACTTAATTGTTATAATAGATAAAGAATGTTGTGACCAACAATTTTATCCTTAACCAAGAAGTCTCGGGTTTGAGCTCCCTTGGGTATGGAGTCGTCTTTGTTAGGGGAGAGTTTACCTCTGAACCGAAAAAAATATTATTGGTTTATTGGTATTGGGTTAACGATCTAAAGAACTAAGAACGTGAGTATTTGCTATACTTTTACTACACTAAGCAGAATTTTTGCACTCATTGAGTAATTATATTTCTCTCTTTTACGTGAGTATTTGCTATACTTTTACTACACTAAGCATAATTTTTGCCCTCATTGAGTAATTAGATTTCTCTCTTTTTTATTTTGTGTTAAAAAGTTGGACAAGTCATACATTTATTTTGAAAACATTTTCTTATTAGTTAAACCAGAAATTGTACCGTTAAAGAGCTAAATCGAAACCGATAACAAATATCTTATTGATTTAATTATCAATTTAACATATTTAAAAATCAAAAATCAATAAATCGAATCTAACCAAACCGACCGATACACAACTCTAATCATGTAAATCAATTTAATGATTGTAATTTGTATGTGAAACTAGCCCAACAATTGACATAATGACACATA
>JAJOOO010001552.1:0-37937 GCA_029582685.1 Solanum piurae | reverse complement strand
GTTTGTGTCAAATAAGGACAAATTATTAATTATTTGAATGAAATGAACCCACATATAACGTCCATATTGAGCTTTCACATGACCAGTACCAATTAGTTAGGAATTGATATGCGATTTCAAATTATATGAAATTTTAAATTCTTCAAAAAGCTTGATTTGTGAATTTTATATCATGATTTCACATGATAATTGAATCACAAATTTATATAAAATAACCCGTCATTTTATATCTACCAACCCTTTATTTCATAAATAATCAAAAATTATAGTTGATGTTATTACTTTTATAAACCTTTTAATCATTTATATCGGATATAACTATTATTGTCACCAACCAAATTTATTATTACTTCAACCAGAGTCGTATACTACAACTCATGTTTAATTTTACTTTTTTATTGAATTAAAGTTCAATCAATATATGTTGTATCTTTTTAGAATAACTTTGTGATAGTGTATCATACTTTTGTTATAAACTTTTGCTTATTGGATAAGAAAATTATATAAAGAATTGAGACAATTTTGATACTTTTCACAATTTATGAGATTTATATTTATGAGCAAAAAATACAACTTATATGACCAGACAAAATCTTAATTTCATTTCATATCATAATTTCATCTCACGTAACCAAACTCCTTGTAATTAAAACTTTAGTATAAGCATGTTCAATTATAAAAATTTGTCTGGCAAAGAATAGCTACAAAAGCACAATTAGGATGAGCATAATTTATGACACGTACTGTCAGATTCGATCGGTATTATTATAATAGCAATTAAGTCATGTAGTTATTAATAACATGGGATTTGCCCAACTAGCTCAAGTTTATATTTAGTCATAATTAAGGGAAACAAGTTTTTATTAAGTACTTAAAAGATTATGAAAGAACAAAGAAAAAGAAAGAAATTAAAACTTAGTAAAAATTGAACGATTTGGGTTATGACCTGCTTTTAAAACCAATTCATTTCAGTCCAAATAATGTTCTGTTGAAAAATATTCCATATCCATAATTCATGAGTGACCCCAATACAAAAAAAAATTGATGACAAGGGAAACCTGCCGCCGCTATCCTTTGGGTGCGCACAGGGTAAAACTCTTGCTCCTATGCAATAGCTCGCAAACCACATATGAGAGGTAACCCGCACTAGGCAAGCCCGATGCGATGAGCTTGACCCAAAAGGCAAACCCCTTACTTTTGCTGGCAAGGGGTTTCGAACTTGTGACCTCCAACATGGAAGTCCCAAGTCCAAACCACTGGGTCACCCTGAATACAAATTTACAAGCAACAGAATCATGGTTTATCACTACTACATGTATTAACTTTATGCATTGAGAGAGTAATTGTGTAAAAATTAGTAGCAATGTTACAATCAGTTAAGCTACACTATCAATGTTTATGAGTTAAATACTATCACTAAATATCGTCGTGCCAACTGCCAAGCACCTTCTAAACTGCTAGCTATAGACAAGAAGATACAGAACAGAACAGAACAATGCATGCTCATGTCAAATTTGATTGAAATAAGAAGCGAAAGAACGTTAATGCAGCTAGGCAAACAAGAATCCTAAGCAAAAGATAACTTGTCCCCATAAGAGAGTGAAATGAATCATGCAATTCACCATTGGAGTTAGGACATATGCTAAAACTGGGGTGACGCAGTTCTTGCCATCATGATTGCTGTAACAATGGCGTAGGTACTTTTGATAAAGGGGTTCAATTGAATCTCATTCACTGAAAAATAACACTCTGCAAGACTGCAACATGTGTTATTAACACAGACTTTCACCCTTATTGTCAATCTATTCTTGAGAAACAACAAATGAGATCACCTATATAGTTGCAGGTCAGTTAGTTTAAGGAAATCAAATGCATTACAAAATATTAGTAGTATCTTTAGTCTTGGTAAAGAAGGGACAATTGAAGAGTCCTCTTGCTCTTTAGCTAGTACCTCTGTTGAAGAATGCTCCATATTCATTAAAATTATCACATTACAACCACCAGAATCATGTTCTTTAATACTGGTTTAACTTTTATATATGGAGAGCGTAAAAGTTAGTAACATGTTATACGATGTTGAAACTACACTATAGTGTAAAAAATCTAAGCATTGACAATGTAAATAAGTGAAACCTTACCACTAAACAAACTAGTCCTCAAGAGTGTGGAAGGGAGGATGCAATTTACCATTAGACGCATGCTAGCTATAGAGGTGATGTAGTTCTTGCTCCATCCATCATGATTGTTGTGGCTGAAGAAACAGAGTCGTACGTGACCCGTTCCTTTTAGGACTTCAACCTAATATGGAGCAGGGTTGATGCTAATCGAACTCTGTCTCCTTTATGCCCTTACGAGCTCTGCTTCAATATCATGGAGATTGCCTCTTTGATATTTCACATGTTATTCCTAATATGGCCTTCGCAACCTGCTGTTACTCTATTGTTAGAAAGCAATAAATGAAACATATGTGATAGCAGGATCAGTGAGTTGAAGGTAATCAAAGGCATTACGTAAAACAAGGAACATTGAGAGAGCAAGTTATGTACTAAACATCATGTTTTATTCATCCTAACTATTACATAAGAATCGAAAGTCGAGTGCACATACATAGTCACTGTACAATTTGTGTTAGTGTTCTGGTTCCTATATCAGAAACAAATTTGAGGCAAATAAACCAATGAATAAGCTATTCATCACAACTCATAGAATGTCAATCAAGGCAGGCAGATCAAAATGATACTGTAAAGCTCTATCGCGATCTGTGATCCAATGTTCTTGCCCTGACAGAATCACTATCTGCCAGAGGTGTCTCGCGCTCAAATATGTAAGTCTGATAGCCTGCAGCTGTGGACAGATTACCTGAATTACCACCACTGCTAACAGACCTTTCAATGTCATCAAGATCAGCAATAAGAGAAATTGGTCTCTCCGGTATGGTTGGAACAGGTATCTCAGCGTCCAACATGTTCACAACCTGGTCCATTGTTGGCCTCGCGTACAATTGTGGATGGGAACAGAGAACAGCTACCAGTACATACTTTTCCATAACTTCTGGAGGGCCCAAATGCGGAATGCTGTCTTCAAGAACATCTAATGCTCTGCCTTCCCTAACCAATGACCAGGCCCAATCAGTCACAAGCGTCGGCTGCCCATCCTTAAACTCCATTATTGCTTTCTTTCCACTTAAAAGCTCAAGAAGCACAACTCCAAAGCTATAAACATCACTCCTTTCAGTCAATTGGCCATACAAAGCATACTCAGGTGCTACATACCCCATCGTCCCTGCTACACGAGTGCTCAAATGCGTCATCCCTTCGGGAGTGAACTTTGCCAATCCAAAATCTGCCACCTTAGGTTCAAAACTCTCATCTAAAAGTATATTACTAGCCTTAATATCCCTGTGAATAATACCCGGTTGTGCTCCATAATGCAGGTAAGCCAAACCTCTAGCAGTGCCAATTGCAACCTTCTGCCTAATACCCCAACTCAATTTCTCATGTCTCGTCCCAAACAAATGATCATGAAGACTCCCATTCTTCATCAAATCACAAACAATGATCCTTTGGTGACCCTCAAAAGGGGTTGTTGCAGTGCAGTACCCTCTCAAAGCCACCAAATTCACATGCCTAACACTAGCAATAACCTCCACTTCATGTGTGAAATTCGCATCTCCAGCAACCGAACAATTCTTGAACCTCTTCAAAGCTACTTCAATCCCACCAGGCAACACACCCTTATACACATTCCCATACCCTCCTGTCCCAACTATATTCACCCTCGAGAAATTCTTCGTAGCCGCCTTAATCTCATCAAAATCATACCTAATCAAAGTAGTACTTCCACTAATCGAATCCAGCCGAGAACTCAAATTACTCTCCAATCTCTTAGTATTCCACTTTTTAGCCAACCCAATTTTCCTCTTCCTCCACAGAAACCAATAACCAAACACAACAAGTGCGAAAACCAACACACAAACTACCACCACCACAATAACAACCACATTCTTCTTACCTTTCCCTGAGCTACCAACACTAACATCAAGAAGAAACAAACATTTTGCAGTACCTTTATCAGTGGGTCCAAACTGATTTGCAAAAGCAGCTGCATAAACCGAAGGATAAGCCGCACAATCGAACAAATTTCCAACAGAAGGACCAGGTAGATACGAAGCAAGCCCAGATAAACTAGTAGTACAAGTAGCACAAGGGGAATTGTTCTCTAAAGACTGATTACACGAAGAAACAATATTAGTAATCGCAGCAGGAGATACCTTAGACTCGAACTCGAAACGAGTTGTGATATTCATACAACCCTGAGAGATCCAAGATGTTTGAAACCCACAAGAACTCCGGATATCGAAGTTTTGGACATAATCGTTGACCAGAGACTGGTAAGAGTTCCAGCAAGAATCGGCGGAACTCAGAGGCGGGAAGAAAGAGTTGGTACGGCGGAGATACTCTGATTGAACTAGACGTAAACCCTGACGAATGTACTGACACTGCGCGGTGGAATTCAAAGTGGGTCTTTTCGAATTTTGATCTATGATTTTGCGAAGAAAGCTGAAATCGAGAGTACATGAAGAAGAATTGGTGATTTGTCCATAACAACAACAGAATGAAAGGCAAAGAAACAGGAAGAGACGAAGAAAGGGGAACATGGTTAAGAGCTGTGGCTAATCAATACACTTATGTAACATGTAAGCACAAATTGTTGAGTTGGAGATAATTGATTATAGGATTAATCATCTACCATCTTCATTAGTATAAAGTAGTATTAATTTAATGCAAATGAGTGAAGAATATTCATATCTGATTTTGTAGTTTTTGGCTTCTAGAAATTGTGTGCTTCTGGGAAATGAGTTGAAAGGTTGAGATTTGAGATATATTCTGTGTCTCATAGGAAAAGAGGGTCTTATTTTTATGTAAACTGTTTAGTCAAAATTTTCAAAAGGGATTAAAAGTCAAGAACACCTACTTTTGGTTAAGCAATTGAAGTTTTGATATTAACTCTAATGAAGGTTGCAGAGGGTCAATCGGAAACAGTCCCCTGTCCTATAAAGATAGGATATATTTTTAAATTAAAGATATATAGAATGTATTAAATATCTTTAAATCTTGTGGTCATAGATTTGGAAAATTGAAATTAAGCCCAAAAAAAAAGTTTTTCTTTTTTAAGTGGAGTATAAAAAAATACTTAGGGCAAACAAATTAAAGTAAAATGAGTATTTTTTATGTTTACCAAACGCATAGATAAGCTTAAAATGTTTATTGGTAATTTTTTATTATAAGATTACTCAAACACTCTAAGTCATTTTATATGTATATTGACGAAAGGTAGCATGCCCATAGATTAACCCAAATGTGCAAATATATAAGTCTAAGTTATATTAACTTAAATACAACAATTTTTTATTTTACATTCCAAATTGAAATGATCATTCCAGTATCTTGAATAATTTTTTGTTTAGAATTACCTAGATTTTGTGGTATTATTAATTAGAGGAGGCAGATATTCATGAAATAAATTAGGTATGTACAGTAAAAAAAAAGTCAGTTAGTACAAAATTACTAAAAGATGTAGTGAATTTGTTCTTCTCTTAATTAGATGTCTCAGATTCGAACTTTAAATATGAAAAAATCCTTGATAGAAAGCTCTTTTCCTCAAATAGGGTCATACGAGATGTGATTCCAGAATAATCGGATTTTAATACAGTACCGAACATCGAGTGGATATAAAAAAAAAAAGTGGTTAGTAGAAAAGCTGATGCAAGTCTTGTTAGGATTGGGCCAGCCATAGCTAACACCAATTCCATTCTTTGGAATTTTATAGTTGGACCTTCCTAATGGTAGGGAAAGTCATAGTAGGTAATCATTTCTTATTTGAATGCTAATATGCAAATCTGTTTACTGTACAATGATTTATCAATGAAAAAGTCTGAATAAAAAAGCTGGATTTGAATTAATAGTGGGTTTAATTGTTGCATAATGCACTTTTCTTGGAACCTATAAAGATTTTTTTGATACATTAATCTTTGTGCATTAACGGTGTAAAAGAAATTACACTATCAAAATCACTAGTTATAGGTAATTAATTAGTAACTCGATGAAAATAATAATTACTAACTTAGAGTTAACGGTAAAAAACCAACCTCTAAACCATCACAATATATGTCTAAATACAATTTCGAAATTTATGATCAAATGAGAACTTAAAAACTAAAGTCATATAAACATTACTAGGATAATATTATAATTTGAATATATAATATTTATGTCCGACATAACTTTTTATTATAACAAGAGCATAAATTAAAGATCAACACAAAATAAGCGCACAAGTGCCAATGCCCTCCCCCCACCCCCCAATATCCCCATCCTCACCTGTTTTCTTGTATTTGATGGAAGAACTACTTTTCGAGCCCAAATCACTTTGCTACATGTCATATGCAATGGCCCAAGTTTACTACCTTTTCACTTGAATAGCTTAATAATATTCAAAATTCAAACCAAATTTTAGCTAGTATAATCATTATTAATAATAATGTAACGATTGGTCAGGTCGTTTTGAACTCCAAGAATTCTTTTTAAAGAATTTTTTCTGAAAATTTTAAATTATTCATCAACTATTGTTATGAAATTTTTATTAATTAAATTAAGGGAAAATTACATGGTTAAGCAAATATATACTAGTTAATTAGTTATCATAGCTATAGTATTAGTTAATTATCACTCGCGATTAATATTCAGTGATAATTATGTGGGTTGGGTTTTGATTTTGTATAATTCGAAATTTGTATAATATAATTTGTATAACTTTTGTATAATATAATTTGTATAACTTTTGTATAATATAATTTGTATAACTGTTTAAAGTTCAAATGCATGTGTTTGTATAAATTCGTAACTTTGAGTTTATACAAAAATAACTCAATTATACAACGTACCTGCGAATTATACAAACCCACCCACGAATTATACAAACCCACGAATTATACAAATGAGACAACTTAAATTATAGCTATAGCCCGTAAATATGCAAACTATAGTTATGGAATATAATTAAGTTTATTTTAGTGACTGTTTGTGAAAATTCATCTTAATTAATTTAATTGATAATTAATAGATTAAGTCCATAATTTATTTGATATCTTACGCCACTTGATCCATATATTAGAATAAGTTAGTGGAAGCCGCAAGTTGAAAACGGAGACTATAGGTACTATTGACCTTTCATGGCCTTTCCATTTATTTATTAAGTTGAATCGGTAAACTAATTGGGTTGGCTTACCGATTGATTGAAAATATAAATGCCATCACACCACATATATTTTTAAATCGTGATAAATAATACATGTGTATATTTTACATCAAAGTATACACTTAATATACTTTTTTTATACATTAGATATACATTAACGATAATTATAAACAGTTACAATTAGATGGGTCAATTATTTATTTCAGCAGTCTCATCTTTAGAACTTTTTTACTTAACAAAATTTGGATTAACCTTTAATACAGTAATTAGTTAAGTCAACTATTCATCAAATGAAACGTATAAATTAATCACTATGTGATGATGAATCTAATTAAAGCAAATTTGTATACTTGCTTACACAAAACCCAATATTTAGCTTAGAAGAACTCTTTTAAATATATCATTGGTAATTAATTAATTAATTATCCCACTATAGTACGAACCTCCTTCAGCGGAAAATTATATTAGTTATACATAGTTAAAATATTTTTTTATGTATATATAGTAGATGTCGAACCCCCTTCAGCTATTTTGTGTGTCTATTTTATAGATTTTGAACCCCCTTTATTGAAAATCCTAGCCAAGACGGCCTGGAGTTTGATAATAATCCAAGTGATATATATAATTTTCAAAGCTAGTTACATATTTCTGACTATTTATTGCCAAATAAACAATTTGTTTACATTAATACAAGTTGTATACAATATATAGTGTTTAAAACGTGAGAAAAATCAAGTAATTATCTACGTACTTTTTTTTTAATTAGTTTCTAGTTTCCCGTTGACTTGGACGTGGTCAATTAGTTATATCTAAATAACATACTAGCAACTTGTAATTATTCATTTAATTAGTACTAGTATTAGTGTAAATGGTGGTCAAAATTAAAGAATTTTCCAATAATTGAGGCTAGCTAGCCACAATATATTGGTGGATTATATTTAATCATGACTTAAAACCCTAATTAGATGGATTAGAATAATAACGCATGCATCGTTTTACAATATCAATCACGCGAGAGACTAATATTATATTTATAATTAATCAATTTTATATTTATACTATATATATATATATACACACGTTTATCAGTTATTAGAGCCGTCATTATGGCTAGGCCCATTGGGCCGGCCTGGCCTAACCCGTGATTTGATAGGGCAGAACTATGATTTTTGGAGCCCATTTAAGAAAAGGGTTTTTTAGCCTGGCCTGAATAAGTCTGCCGATATTTGGGGTTTATGAATTATGGATAGGGCCGGCCCGTGGGCCAAATAAAATAGAATATTAAAAAGGGGAACTTTCATATATAGCCACTTAAAAATATCCTAATTACTCTCCATAACTATAGTTTGATAATTACAATTCGTAGCTACATGTTATATGGAGGAGAGAGGCGAGCGAGACTGGGAGCGAGGGGGGCAAAGAGAGGTAGAAAGGTGAATTGTATATGTATATAGGTTAGATAATTGTATATTATACATATGTATTTGTATAATTGGCAAGAGAGATTGGGAGAGGGAGGAGAGAGGCGAGCGAGAGAGGGCAGAGAGTGGGGAGAGACGTGAATTGTATATGTATATAGGTTAGATAATTGTATATTATACATATGCATTTGTATATATAGCAAGCGAGATTGGGAGAGGGAGGAGAGAGGCGAGCGAGATTGGGAGAGGAAGGAGAGAGGCGAGCGAGATTGGGAGAGGAAGGAGAGAGGCGAGCGAGATTGGGAGAGGGAGGAGAGAGGCGAGTGAGAGAGGGCAGAGAGTGGGAGAGAGGTGAATTGTATATGTATATACAGGTTAGATAATTGTATATTACACATATGTATTTGTATATTCTGGCGAATTATACATATACAAACGTGGCTAATTATACAAACTCGAAGTCAGCCCGCGTAATTAATGTATAATGTTAGTCATGAGTGGTAATTATAGCAAACTATAGCTATGATGAGTAATTAAGTAGTATAAGTTTGCTTAACCGCGTAATTTTCCTTATTAAAAATAACAATAGTCTAAACTCAAAAATTTGTTTAAAGTTTGAAATATTACAATTTAAATACAAATTATGTTTATAAAATATGTATTACTTAAAATTAAAATTTCCTAAAATTTCTAAGGAATCACTACATCAGCCATAGCCTACGGAATATTGTCATAGTTTTTGTGTTTTATTATGATCGTTGGAAAACAATTAGGTTAATATTTCTATTTAGCTATTTATGTTTTTACTTGAAATCAAACTTAATAAATATTATAAAGATAATTTTATTTGTAGATTTGATTAACAAGTAGTAACACTAACACCATGTATGATGTACTATTGTCTTGTCAATATTTATGATAATATTTTTAAATTACAATTTAATTTAAAAAATTATAAAAATATACTTTTAAGAAAAAAAGGGTTGGCCCGACAAAGCCGTAGCCCACGTACTTGTGGGCTGGGCTGACCATTTTCTGGCTCACACCAAAAATAGGCTAGCCCGGCCAGATGCGTATCCAGGATTTCGGTTAGATGGGTGCACGATTACGAAAAAATGTATCATAAATATAAATTTGATCGATTTGACTTTTTGATTCTTAATATGAACCATTAAATTTTAAAACTTATAGGTCCAAAATATATAATACTACTAGTTTTAAATTTTAATATACACATTTTATTTAATTATATAAAAAATTTACAGAGCTAAATTTTTTAGGAATTTGCAATGTAACACACTTGAAAATTTTGAAAGATTAAAGGGGAAAAAAGCAAAATTAGTTGAAACGTCAAAAGTGTAACTGAGAACCACTTGGAGAGGTGTTACTCAAAAAGACAACATAGATATAAAATTTAAATTTCTATCCTCACTTAGATAGGTGCACCCAATCATCATCATCGTATTATTATATGATACTTTGAATATGGGTTCACACATCTATATTTAAATACTTTTTTAAAAATATGACACTATTATATATGATCTAGAGAGGGGACCATGGGTTCATGTGAAATCATGGCACCCCTCTAGATACACCTCTGAGCCCGGCTTGGCCTGTCAAATTTCAAAGTCTGTATGGGTTAGCCCAAATGGGGTGGGCTAGCCCATATTGACAGCTCTATCAGTTATAGATCATCTAAAGACATTAAATTGTAGTTACCTTTTTAAAATAGGATAAATTAGCTAACTAGTCAAAATCTCTAACATAATTATTAAAAACATCTACACTTTAAAATAATTATTAAAAATGTCAAAATGTCAATATTTTAACAATGAAAGTGTATCCTAATATAATTCATTTACCTTCCTTTTATTTCTCAAATTTGCCCCATTTTTTTACTTCATTACGTGTGAAAGTTAAAAGCAAAGACCCCATTACCCACTTTTCTCTCTCTAAATTTTTTTCTCAAATACAATCCTTTCTCTTTTTCTCTCTCTCACAATTTCTTCCATTATTCCATATCTTCAACTAACTTAAACCTTGCCTTTTCTAAATCAAATTCCTCCATTTTTTTAAGAAATCTCAGAAATCATTCAAAAGATTTTCAACCTTTGTCAAAGTGAATCCGACTGATTTGCGATTGTTTCCATTAGGGAAGAAAATTTTAAAATAATCGATTGAGATTTCGAAGTGAATTGAATTGATTTCGTTGAACTTCGAGATTGTCGATGAAATACAAAAATGATCATATATTCATTCACTGCTGATTCTTTAATTTGTTTAGAAGTGATTCGAAAATGGCTATTGAAAAAGTGATTCGAAAATAGATCTAAATCGTATTTTGTATTTTGGATTTGAAGATCTTCATAAGTTACTATCTGAATAATGGATTTAAAGGTTAGACAGTCACTGAGGTATTCAATTTGGGAGTTTCGGATCAATATCTCATCTAAGACACTTTGTTGGACGGCATCAACAATTCTAGTTATCTTTTCAAGGAATTGAAGTATTTTTGCATCTTTCTCACATGTAGAAGGACCCAAAGAAAATGCAAGTACAGAATTATCAGCCATATTTCAAAGTTAAAAAAGACATTTTTTAATACGTAATCCGTTCGGGATACAAAGAGTGAATAATTGAATTGTTTTGACTTTTTTGTATGTTGGATGCTTGGAATACAAAATAATTTGGAATCTGATTTAGTAGATGTTCTATGAATTAAACTTTGAATACAATATATTTTTGGAATACAAAATAGATAAGAAATACATTTTTTAAATACAAATTTTGATTGTAAATTTGTATGTTTTTTATGACTGGAATACAAATTTTGTTGGAATTTTAAGAAAGAATATACGTTTTTGAAAAATATACAAATCAATGTTGTATCTTTTCTGAATGAACACGAGTTTACATAAGTATATGGATACAAATATGTTTCTTAATAACTACAAATAAATTTGGTATACCTATTGGAATGAATACAAACTAATAAAGAAATACAAATATCATTATACAAATCCAAACATGAAAACCACAATGAATACAAATACACATATCATAATTCATACATATTGGAATGAATACAATCAATTACTTTTGAAATTGTAACTGATGAGAATTTTAAGTGATATATTCCTTTTTCTAAAATATTTTATCCATGATTTTCTCCTTTTTATATTGTTAAATAATTGTATTCTTTCAAATCAAACAAACAAAAAGAAATACATAAATCAAAAGAATAACAAATTAAAATATTGACATTTTTAATAAATATTGAAAATGTTGATAAGAGGATCCATTAAATGCTAAAATATTGACATTTTAAAAATGTTCCCTTGAGTAAACGCTTACACCAACCATCATCTTCCCCTGGATGATATTGTTTTCGAGTAAGGCTTGCCCGGATGAGTAATTACTAATCTTTCTTGTATTAGTGTATACACTAATTTCTTAATTGTTTTGGAGTTTTACGTACATATGCAAGTTTATTTTAATTTGTAGATATATAAGTACATACTTTACATGACCTTTTTTTTTACGACAATTCAAAGTAATCTTGCGCTACCATAAGTCAACAAAAACATATTTCTTAAACTATTAGTTGTATTTGTATAAGACAAAAATTTATTTGAATTTAAAGTTTTAAATATTAATTATTTTAAAAAATATATATATGAAAAATTTGAACTCTAAATAAAGTATACGGATTTTTTTTAAAAAGGGCTCGGCCTTTTTTGTTAGGGTGGGTGACTGGTTGAGAAATTACCACTAGTTCAAGGATTCAAGAGTGATAAACAAAAAAATAAATGTTATAGGTATTCTAAAATACCTTTATGAAATTATTTTTTAAAAGAATTAAAAGAAAAGGAGAGTACTACTTAAGTACACTCACGGGAAAACTTAGTTAACACTATTAGAAAATATAAAATTAGCAACGAAATTAATCAATAATCCTTGGTTAATCCATCAGTTAATAGCTTCTAGCTAACCAATATTATCATATAATTTGTGGATAATTCATAGCTAAATATGATTAACATGAATTTTTTTTTGTTTAACTACACAATTTTGTGTCATCACTAATTTTTTATTTTCTTGTAGCGAGAAATCCCTATATATATTGCAGACAAATTATATTGTAGTGAGTTTTTAAAAAAATAAAGGGGAAACAAAAAAATGTGTCCTAATTAACACTGATATATATAACTTATACCAAAAGTATATAATCTTCATAGAAATCGATTGAAAGCAACGTAGATTCACTAAAGATGAATAATAACTAGGAAGTGTTGCTTTAGTAGGAGTAGTAAATCATTATTAGTCGTTTTTGCAAAGTTTGCATTCCACGTTTTACCAAAATATATATATATTTGATTAATGTTGGAGTACTATATACATTATAATAATTCACAAATATTAATCTTGCATCATGCATGGAAGAGACTGCTGCATCTTATCATGTTGCATGTAAGTTTTATTGTTATTTATTTTTATATATATAGAATTCAAATGAAAGTAACCATTGAACAAGCCGTTTATCATTTCCATAAATTATATACGTTTTGTTTCATTTTATGTACCTTACTTTAAAAAAAAAAAAAAAAGAGTGACGCATTTCTAATTTATTTGTAACCAATATTATTTAAGTTTTTCACTTTATTTCAATATGCATATTTTTGTAATCGTAAAAATATTAAAGAGACATTGATAGTCTTCCACTGATTGTCATATCTTTCTTTCAATCCATAAAATGTAAATTAAGTATTTATCTTAGATTCAATTTTATTCAAGAATCAAAAGTCAATACATGATATATTCAATATTACATACTATATTAAATTTCATACACATAAATTAAAAAGGGGATCGGATTAGAGTATAAATTATTGTTGCAGTAAAATGTAGTGGAGATGATGTCATGATGATATGATGAGAACTGAGAAGCAATCACAAAATTGCGTAGCAATATATAATATATATATATAGTTGCGTACGTGTGAAGGGGGATCAAGTAGGAATAATGATGGAAGTCATTTTAGATTTGCAATTATCATATGACACGATGCTTTCCTCACAACCCAATACTTTTTCTTCCTTTTTTTAATTAAAAAAATCTAATCAATTGCAATCTTTTTTAATGACATAATACATAAATATATCTTCTAATTTAACTTTAGTTGATATTTATGTTCTCTAATTCTGGGTATGCACAATAAACATTAAATTTGTATAAAATTGAGCAAGTAAATACACACGTCTTACATGGAATAATCCACATAAAATGTTACATTGGACACAAGGACGGATCTAGTAACACCTAAGGGGTGTCATGAGACACTGCTTCATCGAAAAAAATTGATATATATATATATATCAAAAGGTGACACCGCTTGCAAAAGATCTTGTATATGCCACTGATAGGACATAAAATTACCATGTATAAAATTGAACAAGTAGACACTCATGTCTTACTAAAGGTTGTGTATTGGTCGGTTCGGTTCGGTTCGATTTTGAAGTTTATCGATGATTGATTTGTAGACATGTAAAACTGTTAAAAACCATTAAGATATTGGCTTATCGGTTATCAATTATTGACCGTTATCGATTTAACCATTAAGATTTGACACAAAAAATAAATTATTGAAAATCATTTAAAAACACGGTGACCAACAAATCAAATAAATCGTGCACATGAGTTGATAGATTGTATCTTGATCAAAAACAACACTAACACATTATTGAATAATCGAAAGTTTGATACTGCCAGAAAAAAAGATATGAAACTAAATCGTAAATCAAGGACTTTATATACCTATTGGTATAAACATAATGTATTAATTTACTATCGTGTTATCGGTTAATCCGTTAAGAAAAAACTCAAACCATTAAAAACCAATAATCTGATAATTAAAAAAATAATCAAAACCATTAAACCAATACCTATTACCAATGAATCAGTTCAAATTATTGATTTCGATTCAATTTTAAACGGCCATACGTCTTACTTTGCTTCTAAAAGCTTCCTTAGCTTGGATGCTTGCGACTCTGTAGGTCCTTATGATTATTAACGTTAAATTATTTAGCCTTAAATTTGATTAGGGAAGGACTAAATGGCCAGACAATTAAAAAAAGTATAATATTTTTTTTATTTTAAAATAAACTGATCTTTTTTCCATATTTTAGTTAAAAGGTATTGAAGTTAAAAGGGTGAAAAAGCTTAAAAAGATAAAATAACATAATGAAAATATCATTCTAGCCAAATTCTAGCCAAATTTTTTGACCAAAAAGATTTTCCCATTTGATTATATATTAGGTCAATCAGTTGA
Organism: Solanum piurae; assembly: GCA_029582685.1. NCBI lineage: Eukaryota > Viridiplantae > Streptophyta > Magnoliopsida > Solanales > Solanaceae > Solanum > Solanum piurae. Next base: position 22,927 of record JAJOOO010001552.1, on the reverse strand, counting down.
ATTGATTTGAACGAGGTCACAAAACGTAATCAATCCAAAGTATATTAGTTCTCTAAATAATGTAAATAAAGTAGTGCCTAAACTCTAAATGATTGAAATAACGAATTGAATAATCAATAGTTAGAGTAATTAATTCAAACTCGAAACTATAATATAAAAGAAAAAAAATTCAGCTTAAGTGGGTCAACTCCCTTGAAATGAAAGAGCACCAACCGTTTTATTTTTTAAAAATAATCATTCAATGTAAAATTCAAATGGATTGGATCATTTAGTGATACGTAAATAAAGTTAGGTAATTTTTTATTGTAAAAAATAATATTTAATATAATAAAATAAATTTTTTAATGATTATTTATAAAAAAAATTTACCGTGTCTACTGTTTGCTTCCTCGAATAAAAATGGAGTAATAACTAATGATTTAGGCTTAGACACCTGCATTAAGAAATTTACTTTACCTCTTTTTAAAAAAAAAAAAAAAAAGTGCCTTGACTAAAATAATCTTATTTTTTAATTTTAGATTGACATAAAAATTAGGAATGTGTCAAAAATTGAGTATCTTTTTCATTCTGTGAAACATCAATTTTTAGATGATAAAATTTCAATAATTTTGAACGGGATTGAGCCATTCTTGAATATATATATATATATATATTTTTTATTTTTTTTTTATTTTTAATTTAGTGTTCAATACATGCATTGAAGTCTGACTATTTCAGATTCGTGTCACGTAACAGTGCATTGGGATGGAAAAGCGCTCCCTATCAAGCTTTTCTCTTCTTATACCCATCCGATGTCGGATATCCACATTAAAGCTCAACTATTTTACATCGGCGCCACAGAACACCCCATTCAGGATGAGGAAAGCGCTCCCTATCAAGATTTTCCTCTTCTTATATTCATCCCATGTGTGCTACCCATATTAAAACCTAACTATTTTAAATTCACATCACATAAAATTTTATTCGGGATGGGGAAAAGCGCTCTCCCACCAAGGTTCTTTGCTCTTGTTATAGTGAAGTGAAGTTTCTCGTTTTTTGTATTATTTTTTTTGGTTATTTCGAGTTTTGTTGGTTGGTGAGTAGTGGGGTAAGTTAGGCGGCTTGTTTGTGAAGAAAATACAACAATATCTAACCTATTTTGCGTGTTTCAAAAGAGTAATAATATAAAGTAGTATTACTCTCCTTCCTCAATTATTTTTTTTAAAAAAAAACAAACCTTAAAATTAAAATTAGTTGCCAAAGTTTGAATTCTCCTTTATTTCAAAAAAATACTACTATTAGAAAAAGACAAAAAGAAATATGTGAATGTGAAATGTTCCTAAAACCCAGAAATATATTTAGCTCCAATTCCAATATCTCTATATTTAACTTTTCGACCGTTCACTTGTGTTGTGGAACTTTGTACTTCCTTCAACAAAATCTCTCTTCATCTTCTTTCTGGTATGTTATCATATCAAATCTCTTACACCATTTATGAACAATTCTTGGAATTTGTGCTCTGTTTTTTTTTTTGTAGTTCTGTTTCTTTTGCATAGATACTTATTTAGCTACTCATGATTTATTTTTTTAATTTTCCATCTTTCTTGATATTATTTCAATATTTTGTAAATTTAGTTTCGTGTCTAGTCAAACACTGTCATATAAAATAAAATAAAAGAAAGAAATGAAATACTCCTGTATTGTGGCTATTTGGAATTTTAAATTTTGATTGTGAATTCGAATACATAAGCTTTCATTTTTTTTTGAAAATGAGGTAAAAAGTAGTATAGATCATAGTAATTAACAATTTGAAATATTTAAAAGATATATGAAGAAGTTCAAGTCAAAATTCTTTTAGTTTGATTGTTCCAAATTTCAAAATTCTGGGAGATGCTCTGTTTTTTGTTTAATCATATGTATTTTGGCCTTGCTCTGTTTCTAAAGTTATGATTTGTTTTACTTTTTTACTGTAATCTGTCTTAGTTTCTTTGTTAATTGTAGTGATATTCTTGAATTTTTAACTCTGCATGGTATGAAAAATCATTATGTTGTTGGTTTTTAGTTCGTTAATCTAACAAGTTTTTTGGTAATTTATGGTAGATACGTATGAGCTTTAGCCATGGAGAAAACAAAAGTGAATGCATTTTCTCCAGATACAGTTCTTGAAGACTTTTTGAGGACAGCAGAATCTGAATCAGACTCTTCGAAAGCCAGCACATCGGAATTTGATGGCTCGAAAAATCAAAGATCTAGTTCGAGATGGACTGGTTTTCTCGAGCTATTTAGAAGTAAATCGAAAGGACATATGACGAAAGATCCTTTAATTACTTCTCTGAAACTGTCCAAAAGGTTCAGCAGAAGCATGAGAGAGACGAGTAGCGGTGACATGCCAAATTCCATCTTGGATAATGGTTTGAGCTATTTCAAACCTCAATGGAAACTTTTCACCCTATCTGACCTTCAAACTGCAACCAATTATTTTCACCAAGGTTGGTCATCGATCAGCTCGATATTAAATGTAATGACGACATAGTTGTTGTTAAGTTTTAGTCATGTTAGTACTTTAATTTAGGTCCATTGCGGTCCGGTGGAGGGGGTTAGTAGGTTGTCGAGCATTATTCTTTTTCGTCCAGGAGTATTAGTTTCATTTTTATGTCTGCTTAGTCTTAAATCTATAGTAATATCTGTATTGTTTCTTTGCTATTGTTATAACCGCTTCCTTTTCATCTCTTTTTTAGCCAAGGGTATATCAGAAACCATCTTTCTACCCTACAAGGTAGGGGTAGGGAGGTCTGCGTATACTCTACCCTTCCCAGACCCCACCTATAGTTTGTTGTTGTTGTTTGCTAGGAATCTTTTGCGTTTGTTAAAGATGTACTAGTAGAAAATGTAGAGAACTTCTAGTGTTAGAGATTTGATTTTTATAATATTGGACTGAGACGGATTTAAAAAGGAGCGATGCAGATTCATATAGCTGATACCAGCTTGCTTCGGATTGAGGCCTAGTGTTAGTAGTTATTGTTGTACGACTATTGTTAAATGAAAGAAGTTCCAATTTTGTAGTTTTTGATGGTGAAAACTTTGGCAATTCTTTACTGCAGAAAATTTGATAGGAAAGGGTGGTTATGCTGAAGTTCATAAAGGACGGCTACGAAATGGCCAGTTTATCGCGGTTAAGCAGCTGACAAGAGGACCACAAGATGAGAGAATAGGGGATTTCTTATCTGAGCTAGGTATAATGGCACATATCAACCATCCAAACACTGCTAAATTGATCGGTTATGCCGTTGATGGAGGACTCTTTCTTGTGCTTGAGCTATCTCCTTATGGAAGCTTGACCAATATGTTGCATGGTTAGTACGCTTCAATAGATCTTATGCATTATGTCGATCTTTTCTTCTGTTTTTTTAACTCTATTCTACGATGTTTCACAGCATCGAAGCAGAAACTAGAATGGAAAATCCGGTATAAGGTAGCGATAGGGATAGCTAAAGGGCTATTGTATCTTCATGAGGGTGGTCAAAGAAGGATTATCCATAGAGATATTAAGGCAGCAAATATATTGCTCACAAAGGACCTCGAACCTCAGGTATTCTAACTATTAGTAACATTTCTCTCCTAATTGTTAAGTGCTTTAATGAAACTACGAAAGTATACTCAAGGAAACAGAATCCCTTTTTTTCTTGCGTCCAACATTTTAGGTATCGATAAAACCTGAAATAATTTCTGCTTTAAATTCAGATATGTGATTTTGGGCTAGCAAAATGGTTACCAGAGCGATGGACTCACCTCACTGTAGGAAAATTCGAAGGAACATTCGGGTGTGTACAACGTTTGGCCTTTTCTTACTTTCCTGCTTGAGATATAATGCTTTTAAATCTTGCGAGTTTGTCTTTCTAAAATGTTGTCATAAATAAAACCTTGTGAGTGCAGCTATCTTGCTCCCGAGTTCTTAATGCATGGCATAGTGGATGAAAAAACTGATGTTTTTGCTTTTGGAGTGCTTCTTTTGGAACTTATTACTGGACGTCGAGCCCTTGATTACTCACAGCAAAGCCTCGTCATTTGGGTATCTGTCATTTCTCCCATCATTATTATACTAGTTGAACTTATATTCACCAACTGAGCAACCCTGCTACTACATGTTAATGTTAAAAAAAATGAAATTGCAATTGTTAGTGCATATTAGTTGTATCCGTAGTATGTTTGCCTCTTACATAACGCTCTTTTTTGTTTGTTCTAGGCTAAACCCCTGCTGAAGAAGAACAGAATCAGAGAGCTCGTTGATCCTTCACTTGCTGATGACTACGACTTACTACAGATGAACCTCATGGTCTTAGCTGCTTCTTTATGTGTGCAGCAGTCTTCAATTAAGCGACCCCGAATAAATCAGGCAAGTTTTTGAAATTGTTTGATCAAATTTTAATTTTCAAGTAGACACTACATAAATGTTTAATTGATTCTTGTCTTTTGAAATTCTCCTACACGCGCTCTTCCATCTGCCCTTACAATTGTGTGATCACTAGAATTAATCATAACTTTGGGTCGGTACAGATTCTTCAGCTTCTAAGAGGCAACAGCGAAAGCCGGGATATAATCATGAGAATTAGAAAACCATCACATTGGAAGAGGTATTATGAAGAACTCTTTAACGCTGAAGAAAACAAAACAACTAGAGGGTTGAGTGGTTTAAGTCTGCAGGAACAAATAGCATTGGAAGTCTCTTTAAGATAGTGAGGCTCAAATGCTTGTTTGGTTTGTTAAAACTGACAAACATCTTCTTATAGAGGGAAGGAATTGGTTTCAGTTGGTTTCTCTATCGTAATTATGGTACAACACGAAGTTGCACACTGGATCAATGCTTATGTTGGTACGTGGAGGCCGATTTAGGACTGAACCCAAGTTGAACCTATTACTTTTGGATCGAACCATGTATATATATATATATCGATATAATAAGAATACGGTCATTTTGAACTTAGTGATTTTTAATTCTTGGATTCGTCTCTATTAGTACCTACCTCGAGAAAAGAAGCTTATAGAAAGAAAAAAGCGCGATGGATCTTTGTACAATGCATTAGTGTGGGGAGATCAAGTAAATGAAATCATTGAGATGCAGGATTTTTTTTTAGTTTTTATGGCATGTAAATACTTGCTATAGTCAGAGATTTATAGAGTATATTGTATTGAAATTATTTGTTAAATTTTGGTAGTTCTCTACTTCTTTTTACTGTATTTGTTTTCCCTTTAGGGGGAGAGCTTTAAAATTCTTCTTAGAGATGAAAACCAACTTTATATTTGTGCAATTCCTCACCTTGCTCAAAATTTTGTTTATATAATTATAGATGAGCCAAAAGGGTCTTTGATTAGATGATATTATGTGAAGTTAGAAGTGCACTGATGGCTTAATTCTCAATAAAGTGGTTGAAAACTCTGATGTGTCAAGTTTAAATCTCAATAGAGATAAAAAAAAAATATGAAATGATTCTTTCCATTAATCCTAGCATTGGTGGATAGAGTTACTTGTTGCTGGTGGGAGGTGGCAGATTTTTCGCATGATTAATCGTGAAAATTGATCTAGATATCACGATGATCATAAAAAAAAATAAAAAAATAAAAAATTATGTGGGTAGGTATGCCCCAATAACAATCTTGGAGGGTGATTTTCCATTTACCTCATAATGTAAAAATCCAACAATGTGAGAGTGATATTATCCAACTGTCAATAAAATCTTGTATCTTAAATTAAACTTCACTTACTTAAAATTCTAAAGTGGCATTAACACATTCCACCATTTGGACTGTGGACCTACCACAATTGAAAGTGATTTTGGGTAACGCATATACTCCGTATTCAATCCATATTTTTTAAAAATAAAATAAAATAAATTCTAACTTTTGTCATATTTAAGACTGTAAAATTAAATGACATTTTGATATATTCTACGTATCTTTAATTAAAGATGTATATATTTAAATATTTTTTTGCAATTTTAATTTGATATGTTATTTGATATTTATAAATAAATTACTGAAATATCGAAAATCATATCGAAGCATATAGTTACGTAAATTACTCGTAGTATATATTATTATATATAATACTAACAAATATACAACTTGGTATCAGTACAAAATCAAATGTTTAGACATTTTAAACTTTATTACTTTATTTTTACTTGAAATGTCTTCTTTTTTTCTTGATGATTGATTAACAAAAAGAATTGCTTGTACTTTCTTTTTGAATAAAGATTTCTATACATATAAAGTAGGCATAACACGTAAATAGGACTCTTAAATTGACTTTAAATTATAACTTTGATCTTAAACTTTCAAAGTGCATAAATAGACACTTTAACTATCCTACTATTAAACAAAAAAACACTCAATTATTGCAGCCAAAACGCGTGAAATGCAAACGCTCCGACGTGAATTACTAAGCCAATCAATAGCTGTCAACTAATTAAAAGTTTTACACGTAGATTTTAGAACTAAAAGTAACTAAATTAATATTCAATTACTAAAGACTCTCCCATTTACCCTGTTCTCTTCAAAAATCACAAAACCCTAGCAGGGGATTTTACAACCAAAATGTTGAATCAAAGGAAAAATCATTCATGATTTGTGCTGAAAACAATCCATGTCGTTGGTTCCTTTCTTTGTAAGGTAAAGCACAAGCTTAATGCATAGTCATTTCATTTTTTATGATTCTTAATCTCTCAAATAAAGAGATAAATAGTTGTTAAATATTGTATGTTGGCAACTCCCTGAAGCATAATAATCTTTAAAAGAATCTTAGGATATTAATCGGTAAATTATTTTAATATTTACCTGTCTGCAAACTCAATTACTATGGACCGTATACTTTCATAAAATTGAAGAAGCTAGAGGTAATTTCAAATGAAAGTAAAAGAAAAACGACATTACATTAAAATTAGGTTTGAAAAAACCAACGACCTGGATTATTTACAGACTAAGAAATCTTTATTATAGCTTTTTTTTCACAATGACAAAAAAAAAATAGAAGCCATTTGCACTAAAAATAAGCAAAAACCGTGTTATAGAGAGAAAAAAAAGCTTGGTTTGAAAGAAGAGGGGGAAAAATGATATTTTGATTTGAAAATATAAAAATATATATAAAAGGGGTTAATTAAGGGTATAATTGTCATTTCAACATATTTTTTTGGGAAAATTGTATGAAATAGCAACTATTAATTCAAATTAAATGTTATAGCCATAGTTTCTTTTATTTGTAATTCGCAGCAAACATTCCATGTTTTTTGTCATCCCATTTGTATACCGAAATATACAAATAGACTGAAATATACAAATGCAGGATCCATTTGTATACCGAAATATACAAATGCAGGACCCATTTGTATACCGAAATATACAAATGCATGACCCATTTGTATAACAAAATATACAAATGCATCACCCATTTGTATACCAAAATATACAAATAGACCCAAATACATATTTTTTTATGTATATGTATACCGAAATATACAGATTAATAGTCATATCATACATAAAGTTTGTTATGGAGCGCAATTATACAAACTATAGCTATAGCATACAAATATGATTTTTATGTTTGTTAAACCTAAAATTTACTCTCTTTTTTTTATAGTTGTGGGCCTCGGAATTTACTCCTGACACATGCAAATTGAGTGCACATCACTGTCATCTAATCTTATTAAGAGTTGTCCTTTCAGACCCTATTCTTCGAATGGACAAAGAGTAGGAAGTAAGGCACCCGCCTTTTTTTGTCAAGTGGGATTCAAGTATGATTTTTTTTGTTTAATAGTTGGATAGTTAAAGTGCCTATTTGTGCATTTTGAAAGTTTAAGATCAAAGTTGTCTTTTCCTACAGAAAAAGCGGCTAACTACCTGCAAAATTTGAAACCAAGTTAAGAGTTCTATTTATGTGTTATTCCTATAAAGTATTTGTATGATATAATTGAGACATTTTTTTGAAAAGTCAATCATAATCCTTTATTATAACAATCATTCATCAATTTCATATTTAATTAAAATTTATAGTTGATATTATTACTTTTACTAACCTTTAAACTATTATATTGGATAGAAATAATTCCTTTCACTTTTCAAATTTAACCAACACCTACTTACTTTGATATTATCAATTAAATTTATTACTATATCATAGGATTAGGGTTGTTCATGGTTATAGTTAAAAAATCAAATCGAATCGCAATCTTTATCTATTTTCTTCGAGAAAAGGGTAACCCAGAAAAACAGAGTTACAAAAGAAACAATCTTTATCTACTTTCTTTCATTTTTTTTGGGTTACCCAGAAAATAGAATTCGAAAAGATTCAATCGTTATCTATCTTTAGTACCTTTTCCCCCCTTGTTTCTGTTTGTTTTGCATATATTTGATTTGAGTTTTTTTTTCTTGTTGTTGAACACGAAAGTTCTTGGAAAGTAAGTTTCTTGAGTTGCAGAAACTGCGAAATGAGAGCAGAGTTGAAGTGGTATCCCATTTCTTTGAGGAGGTTGAAAAACTTCTAGATAACCTCACACGTCTCTGTGAGTAGTAGTAATGTAGCTTTAATTGAATCTTTAATGAGGCGGTTTCTATTCTGATTTTGATTATTTATACAGGCAGAAGGAGGTTGTGGATTTTAAGCAAGTTGATATTGAAATCCTCCAGTTCAAGGATTGTTGTTCCAGGTATTTCACTTTTTCTTTATATTTTGGGATGTTAATGTAATGGAAAAGTCTTGACATGATAAGATTTTGATTGTGCTTCTTGTTTCAGTCAAGAATTGATTGACCTAGCTGGATTCTACTTTTTTCATTTGAATTTAGATATGATTATCTAGGGATTTTGTATAATTTTGTTCATGGTCGTTAGTACCCGAGTTCATTGTTTGATCCCCTCTTTTGTTTTGCAGTATCAGTGCACTAAGAGTAAATTGTCACGTACTTAGAGTCTCACTAAAGTTCTGTGCGGCGCTTGACAACTTACTCGCTAATCTTTCAAGATCTTGTAAGCTCAAGTAAGCCCTTTGAAACTAAGACCGCTAAGAAAATGAAAAGAAAGACAAGAGAGCTTTGAAAGAAGGCTTTGTTTTGCTTTGTGGAAGATCGCTTACAACTTGTTGGATGATTTACAAATGAGATCCCCTCTATTTATACTACTTCCTAGGGGGCTAAAGTGTAAATAAAAATTGCTACACAAGTCTTTATTTATTTACAATCTAGTCTCTCTTCTAGAATTCTCTACTGGTCTAGCAAATTCTAAAGCTTTCTAAAATATTTTCTAAGGCATTCTAGAGTCTTCTAATGAAAGATCTAGGGAATTCTAGAGTCTTCCACTAAGCTCTCTATAACTCTAGATTTTTCCTCCTTATTTTTATGTCAAATTTAAATGGCAAAGTGGCGGGTCATGACACTCTCCCCCACTTGATGTCGCGACGACCGCGTCGCATTACTGTTGCATAAACAACCGAGTCTTGTCTTCTCGTATGCGCAACCATCATTTTATATACTCAGTCAATGCCTTTGTGTAGGTCCTCATACATCACGTCTTTATCCTCTTGCAGAACTTTCCCTATACATGGTGGTGAAGTCCCTTTCGCACAATTTTCCTTCGTCACACTCATATTGGTGGTTTCGAATGTCGGCTTCTTAAGGCCTCTCACGAGCTGCATGGCTGTTAGTAGAACTTATCCTTCCGTCGTTGGTATCTTAACAAGGGTCTCCATACATGACCCTTCTTACTTCATGACCAAGAGTCGTTGGTGTCACGACCCAGGGTACACCCTAGAAGTAACATGGCGTACTTGACCCTGAAGGGGTCTCATACAAGCCCTTATCATACCATAACGTAGGGTAATAGAAAAGTACAAAAATTTAAAAAACTCTATCCACACAATCGAAGTCTTTTATAAAGCAAGCGGAATTCTTTCTATACTTTGTCTCAAACCATCTAATACAACTTTCGAATAAACTCTTGGGGCATAGCCCATACAATAGTCTCAAAACATGAAAGTAAAAGGAATAAAATAAATAGTGGTTTTGTCCTCGAAGCTATTAGAACTCACCAAATCTTCAACTCCTTTCTCCTTAGAAACTTATCCTCAAGAATGGAACTCAATCTCCGAACACTACATTTGATTAGAATGTAGGCAAAGTATGCGTTAGTACAAAAGTACTAAATATAATAGCTAGCATAACATCATAAGAGCATAACATAAGGGTTAGTCAACATGAGACATAATCCACAAGCATAAGAAATACTTCATGAAACATAAACTATAAGCATAAGAGATAATATCATAATAATAAGCAAAGTTTCCAACACAAGCATCATATAAGAATTATTCAACCCTTAGTCTTTCAAATCATAAGAGAACTACTTCTCAAGTAACCTTAAAGCATACTTGTGCAATGAATGAATCACAACCCATAATACCATTCAAGCTAAGTATCCCTTTTTGGTTATCTTAAACATAGTCTCTATACCTAATCAAGTCTTACGCTTTCATAAGTAGCTCCAAGTCATACTTGTGCAATGCATAATTGGCATCCCATAATACTATTCATACTAAGTACCCCTTTTTAGCCATCATACTAATCACCTTAGGATCTCATCATTTAGCTTAACTCTCATAACAAAGGTAATCTCTCACATTTAGCCAATACTAACAAGGAAGGCAACTCTAGCACAATCCTATCTAAACATACATCATATAAGAGAACACTTTCTTGAATAACCTTAAGTCATACTTGTGCAATGCATGAATGACATCCCATAATACCATTCATACTAAGTACCACTTTTATGTCCTCCTACTCTTACTTCTTGGTTGGAAACTAGTCCATCTCTTTAAGACTTAGAACACTATAACGTACTCCCCTAAGCACATCTTAGTTCATTATTAGGTTGAACCCTATGAGACACTTCTTTTAAGCATGTCTAAGTTCATTATTAAGATGGACCCTATGAGATACTTTTTTAAGCATGTGTAAGTTCATTAATGCTTTTGAACACTTGGAGATACTTCTTTAAGCATGTCTTAGTTCATATATTGCTACTGGAAACCTTAACTCCACTATGTGAAGGCTTCCATCTCATGAGACCTAACTTTGGAAAAACCCACACTCTACTACGTAAGAGTTCCCCTTTTAATCTTGGATAGTCCCCACATCAACTAGGTGTGATTCTCCTTTCAACTTGGAGCCCGGACCCTACCTTGTGTGACACTCCATCTCATTATCAATATCCACTTGGGGCCAAACATACACCCCAAGATTTACTATTAAGCCTTGCTTAACATTCTTGTCTCATGGAAGAATGTTCTTGACAATCAATCCATGTTCAAGTGATCTCATCACCTTATTTATTCAAGTATTTATAATGTAGGTTAGGTGAGTACAGGTATTTCACCACAATTCTACCTATTAGACTTTCACTCATCACATTAACTTTACTCTCAAAGTCCTAGTGATTCAACATTCATGACTACAAGCCTCACTCTCAAAGATTTACTTCTTACCATCATCATTCATACCTACATTTCAAGGCATTCTAATCACATTCTTCATTATCAAGTGATTCTAGTCACAATTCATCATAAAGGTTCAATTTCAAACTTTACTAGTCATGATCCATAATATATACTAAAATCTAGTTCAATTCATGTTTAAATGTTTCTATTCTTGAACAATTACTACTCATAACATCAATTCTAGAAGATCACCTATAAATCCTCAATTTCACCTTTCATGCATAAACCCACATGATATCAATTTCATCAATTAGACTAGGGTTAACCATGGAAAATATATAATATAATCAATATATCATGATTCAATACTAAATCAATCATAAACAAGTATTGTCCACTCCATTGGAATCATACTCAACACTACCCACAATATAGGAAGAAACCCTAGCTAGAATTGGGTTTTATCTTCACAATTGGGTGAAATCTAAGGGGCTCTGTGGATGGAAGAATCCATAGATGAATAAGCTATCATACCTTGATTCAAAGACCTTACACAAGCTTGCAACAATGGAGTCTTGTTCTTGACCTAAGCTTCAAACTCTATCTTCTTCTTCAAGTCTTGAGATTTCTAGAGAGAGAAATATTTGAGAAGAGACTATTTTGGGGATGTGATTTGGGTTTTGTGAAATAGTGACTTAGTTGGGTAGTTAAAAGCTTAAAATATCTTATATAGGGGTTTTAAGACTAGGCAAAACGACTCCATCATATAACTACCAAGTTTGGAATTTCCTAAAAACTCGTCCACTTGGCAGCGTACTGTCCAGACTTCACGAGAGGCACCACGGATCGTGATCCTCACCACTGAACGTGGTCCTGCTCATGGTCCTTGGACCAGTAGCTAGGCCACTTGGCTTGGCCTCTAAAAATCCATGGAATGACCACGACCCTTCCCGGGGTCGTGGTCTTCACCACTGACTGTGAAGTGGCCCGTGGTCCATGATCCAATGGCCTTGCCCCAAGGTCTTGCCTCCCACAATGCTAAGGGACCTTCACTAGGCCTCCCACGAACTATGGTCAAGACCACTGGTCGTGGTGATGGCCATGAACTTGGGCAGTGCTTTGCCAAGGTTGGGGCAGCCTTGGCCTTTGGCTTAGGCTTTGCCCCTTTGCCTTGACACTTGCCCTTGTAACTCTCAATTAAACCCTCAATGGTCTTCTAAACTACGGGGTGTAACACGTGCCTTGACGTTTAACCCCTTATTCTATGTACGGAAAGTCTTATCTACGACTCTACCCCTTATATCAAACTCTAGAACCCTAATTTAGTCTAGAGTTTGATATAAGGGGTAGAGTCGTAGATAAGACTAAAATATCTAATTTAGTCTACTAGTTTCTGGGGTATTACAATATCTCTCCCTTGGGATCATTCGTCCTCGAATGACGATTCTAAACACTTCTTTAAAGGAAACAACTCTAGACTAGCAGCCCATCATGCATGCAACTCATCTAAATGCACATGAACAAAATAGAAAAACTTCAATTCCAAACTAAACATACTCAATGCAATACAAGGGAGTAAGAACAACATTTATCAACCCTAAATGCACGAAATTCTATATCTACTCATATCCAAGGAGAAACTACCATCTCCTAACTAAAACATGCTCAACACACACTCATGGAGCCTATATGCAATCCATTCTCAAAGCATCTATTCAAGGAAAAATCTCTCAACTCCAAACTAAGGCATGCTTATTAATTCGTCTCATGAAGTCTATAGGCAACTTATCAATGCACTATAATATGAGGAAAAATAATGCAAGCTCATTTTCTTTTAAATCACAAGCTTTCATGAACATGCACCACATAAGGAAATCGTGGAAACATACAATTCACACATGACTGCACATAAAAAGTAAATCAAGAGGAACTTATCATCTCAAGATCTTAAATGTTGAAGGAGGAATATACGGAAAAAAGATGAGGATATCAGGACTTCTCATTGGCAATAGGCCTCCCAAGTAGCACCCTCAACTAAAACTCTTAGTAAAATATCACTCCTCAACATTTTTCATGGAAACTTCCTCGTTCTTCTATTTCTTAACTTGCCGGTATAAGATCCCAACTAGTACTTCTAAATTAGAGAGGTTATCATTAAGTAACTCTACCTCACAAGTAACCTCTCCAACATTACTCAAGATTTCATATGAACCTACAAAACCAGGACTAAACTTCTCAAACTCAATATATATCTCATGGTGAGAATTTCAAGTCAACCCATATCATGAACATCAAGAACACTCAACAACCTTGCTATCTAAGTACATCATCTCCCCCTTGGGAGTAAGCCTATATAGACTTATCTAGGCATCATTTTTTTCAATTCTAAGGTCGGAACAAGTTATCACTAAACTTTCACACCCTTCATACTAGATGATTCTAAACCAATGTGAATTACAATTCCACATTTCTTAGATGAGTCTACTCACTTAACCCATCTAGGCATTACTTAAACACCATATTCATCAAATCTATCAACATACTTCAAAACTCACAATGGCCAAGTAGGGTTCTACCAACACTATCATAAAACAACTACAAAGCTCATTCATACTAAATGCAACATCAAAGTCTAACATATCAAGTCCTATCTAGTCACATAGTCATAAATGGCATCACAACCAATATTTTCTCCCTCGATCCTTGTAGCTTGAGCCCTTCGAGTGGTCATATCCTTAAGACCCTCGGATAAGGAGTATGAGAGAGACCTTATAGAGTTAAACTCTACGGCACGACTTAGAGAATGAAGAAGTGAGATTTCCTAAACTGGTCGTGGTGATGGTCGTGAACTTGGGCTTCCCTGGCTGCTTCGTGATGGCTCCGCATAGTCCTATCAAGCCCATTTGTGTCGTCTCTGCACCTTGTCCTTGCTCATGTGCATCCTTCTCCTTCCGCTCTCACAGGATAGCACCAAGGCTCTTTAGTTCAGGGCACCTTGCATAGCCATGCGGTCCACCGTACATGTAGCAACCATTTCTTTTGGTAGTTTCTGCCTTCTTCTCCGTGTCGCCATGACGTCCATACTTCTTGCCATTGGACCTATAGGTATCATGATTCTTGGGATGTGACCGCTGCTCTTCAATTTTGTCACGATCTCCCCCACCTTGGTCAATAGCACTAAAGTTTCATGTTTGAAGTTCTGCTTCTGTTCCCAAGTAGACGTCATTATGGAAAATCTGGAAAGGCAACATTTATACTTTGTATGGCTCAAACACAAGTGAATTGTTTTCTTCGGATTATCATAATCTTCATTGTACCATCATGATTTATGGAATGTAAAGGATGGATATTTTCTTGGGAAGAATAAACTTGAAACTTGGTTAAGGGTAAGTAATCTACTAAGAATGCAAAGGGTTTCCAGATGAAGCATCATTTCATCAAAAATAAGTTCTATCTAGATCATAGTGATAAGAATACTAAAATTGCACTGTGTGCATGTCTAACTGCTTAATCATCAAAAGTTTGCAAATTAGCTCAATCTGATCTGTCTTGTTTGATAATGCAGTTGGAGCAACAAATCGTAGAATTCCAATTATATCTTAGGTGTTAATAACATGAAAAATAAAGTAGGGATTTGCTGATGCAGAGGAGTTTCAAGATTTTTCATGAGCTGCTTGACTACTAGGTTTCAATTGTTAGAAGGTCTAAAGAATAATTTTTTTTCGCGATCTATCGTATGTTCAACCTGTTATTTCCTTGATTTATAATCTCAATATTACTCACTATTTTGATGTGGAATGAGTGTTTAAGTCAGTATTAGGCATTTGTTGACCAAACCTTGATGTTTTTTGTTATTTGGTGACTAAATCTTTGAATTCTAATGACTTCTTTTTCCAAAAAAATGATATTGTAATTCTTCTGAGTGAGTCTTTTTTGAATGAGGTTAATTCACTATATGTGATGATCGATTTTGGGCAGGGAATGGTAACTTCCTATTGAAGTATAATGGAAAAAATGTGCCTTTTATTCATATGAGATTTTAATTATTTCTAAAGTTTCGAGGTAGGTGTGTAATCTTGTCCTGAAATCATGATATGAAGTTTAAGTTTGTGGACGTTCAAATGCAAGTTGTCCTTTGATTTTACATACACAAGTTTCATCTTTATAATACCATGACAACAATTTAAAAAGTCTGGTTTGACGTTGTTTCAAATCATGATCATGATTTAAATTTGAAATTTTATTTGAATATGTAATTTAAAGCTCAAAAATTATACGTAAACATGAAAAATCTACAATTTGTGTTCTTTTCAATCAAATACATATGCAGTAGTTGAACTACTTAATAATTTTGACATAGGTCAGTCCCAGCTTTACTATGACTTTTTTCATCTGTTTGAATCTTGAAATTCAAAAGGTGTCACATAAATTAAAACGGAGAAAATTTATGTAAACACCAACTGCTTCTCTAGGCATGGCCCTCAACAATGACAGTGTTAAAAGAACCATTGTACCATTCTGGCTAATTATATAAATATATTTAGCTGACTTGCATGCATTAACAACTCCAACTCTCCATTATGATTAGAAAGCGATCGATAAGGTAAATTTCACATAGTCACATAACTATCATTTATTTTCACAAAAATCATTTAACTATTTTTTCTAACACAAAAATCACTAAAACTTTGAGATACTATAAGTCTAAAAAGTTACCAAGCCGGAAAATGCTAAACTTTCAGATGCTAACTCTTTTTTTAAAATTAATTACTATATATATGCGTTTTAAATATATTTTAAAGACATCATTCTTTTTTTTTTCATAACCTTAAAGTTGAAAGTGAGAAATGTTTACCATTCGAGCAACTCTCTCTTGTCTTAAGGATACCATTCTATTAATGGTGAGAGTCTAAGAGAGACCTAAAAGACCAAAAGGAAAAAACCATACATAGGCTACTACACCAAAAATGATCTTTAGCGACAATTAATTAACGGGAATATATATATAGTTTAATTGTAGCTAAATATGTTTTTTAAGTAACAATTAGCACTCTTTGTAAATGTCCCTAAAGCCTATAACAACACTGAATCCAATGACAATTATATAAACTAATGCCGGTAAAAGACTTTAGTGTTCTTTGTTAATATACATATTTATTACCGCTAAAAGATATTTTTGTTATAGTGGATCCGGCCTTGACAATATTGGTAAAAGAAGTGATCAGCCATGTGTATATTGCTTAAATCTATATATGTAGTAAATTAAGTAGAGAAAAAGGAGGGTTGGGTACTGACTACAATGGGAAATATTGGCCTAATTTTTAGTAAATGAGAGTTATAATTAAGCATCACTAATTATAAGGCATGATACCTAAATTTTATAAATATTGAGACATTCCCATTTTCCCTTCGTTTTGACTCTTTTCTTGGTACAAATAGCTAGTCTGTACTCTGTACAAATGTAGGTTCACTCATTATCCTATCTCAAATTGTAAAATAACTTAATGGTCCATGCATACTTTTAATTATATACTGCAAATTATTAAAGGATGATGATGATATAATTAATGATGCCCTATTGGTTGTTGGGGTGGTGCCTATCTACAAATGCATTTACTCATTCAAACATGGTCCTAATTATAATTCTACATGTACAAATTAGTATAATTAATCATACAAAACAAATACTACTCTCTCTGTCCATCATTACTTGTTCACTATACTATTTTGAAATGTTCAACAATATTTGTTCTGTTTAATTTATAGAATCAATGAATAATTTATCATATATTATATCTTTTTTACCCTTGCTTTTACATACTATTCATTTTTTTGTGTTTAGATGACTTATATTTAATAAGAATGATTTAGTAAAATTGGTTGTTGGGGTGGTGCCTATCTACAAATGCAATTACTCATTCATTTTATTGTTTACTGCTTCTTAATTCTTACGTCAGGTCAATAGTAAACAACTATTGTTAGACAGAGTGAATAGTATATATACAGGTGTATATGTTCATCTAATGGATGCGAGTGTACTTGGCACTACTTGCTGTCTTTGACTTGAACTATTTTTTACTTATTACGATCAATCAAAATTTAATTAATATATACCTTATATATCTTAATCGAGCATGCACCAATCGTCATAAAGTAATTGCGAATAAAGGAAAAATTCTGAAATCGCCTCTACATGTATAAGACCATGGAAAGAATTCATGAAGAGTTGAATAATATGCAAAAGTTCATAGAGTAGTTGTGCTTATAGAAAGTTACCATCATCTTCCTTAATTTTTCTGTTAGGAAAGATGCGATACGTGCAATAGTACACAATTGTTGAACATACCAAAATAAAATGTATATCTTCAGTGAAGTATTAAGTATATATACATTAAGGAGTATTTACCGACAACGATTGTGTTGGAATGGTAAATACTTCTTAATCTCTAACTTCGAATTTGAATCCCTCTAAATACGGAGTGGTCTTTATTAGTGAACGCCTTTACCCCAAAATAATTTGTTTATCAAACATTTTCTTAATGTAATTTTTGCTTCTGGATCTTCTCTTTTGCCTCAGTGGTGTTAGATGAGGATATTAATATTCATGGTATATTGTCTTATAATACAAGCTATACGTAAATAAATAAATAAAGTCGATTTGTATCTAGTAGTCATGAACAAACCTCCCTACTAAAGCCAACTACTTTCACCAACTGTCTTTTCTTAGGAGATCTTTAAAAAAATATTAATTATTCATGCCCCACCTCTATAACTTTAATTTTCAAATAAAATAAGTATGTCATGTCTCCCAAAGGCGCTATAGGTCATGATAAATATTTACTCGCATAAACTATTTATATCAAATCAATAAATAAAATATATATATATATATATATACAGTATCAATTGAATTACCTGGAATCATTGAGATGAGAAAGA
The DNA here is from genome assembly GCA_029582685.1 of Solanum piurae. Taxonomy (NCBI): domain Eukaryota; kingdom Viridiplantae; phylum Streptophyta; class Magnoliopsida; order Solanales; family Solanaceae; genus Solanum; species Solanum piurae. Next base: position 4,527 of record JAJOOO010001552.1, on the reverse strand, counting down.
TCACAATAACGATTGAATTACAATATATAAGGGGGGTACTATGCTAACCTAGCTCACAAGACAATATAAGGGGGACGTTAAAAACATTCCTAACAAAATAAAGTCATGACGTATATTCTCGCATTAATTTTTAACTGCTAAAAGTTAATTGACTTGTTTTCCTTGCCGTTTATCACCATAAAAATAAAAAATAAAAAATAAAAACATCTCTTGGTTTGGTGGCTTATTATTAAAAAAAATTTATTAATCAATCTTCCTTTTAACTTTGCAATTGACACTATCAAATTATTCAAGCACACACAAATAGTGTTATATATTATTTAGAAAAAGGAGAAAAAAAGAGCTGCGCAAGGAATAATTGAATAGGACATTGTTGCACTTTGGGAAACATATTATATGATAAATTAATTCTTCCATATCTTTGTTAATTTATGAACGCAAAAGCTTATTGTCTGATACTCTATTAAATTCATGACTGTTAAGACAGGATAACCAATTTCTATTTGAAAAAGTCGTATATCATTACTCTATAATAGTATATGTTAGTTGTGACATAAAAGTGATTATTTAGTCGTACTAAAAGATAAAGATTTTAATTTCAAATTTGTGGTTATCATTTTTTAAAACTTTAAAAGAAAAACCATAATTTTAAATTTTGTTAGAAAAATAGCTCATGATCAGTATGTAGAGACGGTCTATTCCACGAAGAATAGTTAGTTACTATTATTATTGATTTATTTGACCAGTGATTTTTTGTAAAATTATATGTATTTGAAAATTTATAATGACATGCATGTACTCACACGAATCTATTAATAAAGGGATAATAGAGATACAAGATTTGTTAATGTGGCACTTTAGATATTTTGATATCTTATTTCTAAATCTAAACTATAATTTGTTCATAAAGTAAAATTGCAAGAATTTGAGAAATTTAAATAATTTTGACAAATTATGAAATTTTTATATTTTATAAAAAAAAAATACGACTTTTAAAATTCAAATTACATGTCTAAATTCAATATTTTTTTCCTTTAAATTAATGTGATTTCAAATGGTGGTCAAATGGGTCCTAATGAAAATATTACAGGAACTGTTTTTTTAATTAAAAATAAAATAAGAATAAGAATAAGAGAGTTATTTAAATGTATTGAAATGCAAATCTTTTTCCCTTTCTGTTTTATATATATATATATATATATATATATATATTTTAGTTACAAAAATAAAATTAAAAATGAAAGAGGGAATTTGCAGAGACCAAAAAGGGACAAGAGAAAGAAGTTGATAGAAGCATCTCCATCTAAGCTGTGCCTGTGCGTACCACAATAACAACATACAAATACAGTTCGAAAAAAGTAATATGCACGTAGTCTTATTTCTATCTCGTAAATCATAAATGGTTGTTTTTGATAAATTATTTACTTCCATTCACATCTTATTACGGATCTTTCCATAATTTTCTCTATCTTGGTTGTGTCAACTTGAAATGTAACTTCATCTTTTTTTATAGTGTGTATCATTTAGAGGAAATCTCAATAAACTGTCATTTTAACTTGATTTCAGAATAACATAAGTGTACACAATTGATTATTTAAATTTGTATAAAGTTAAATAAATATATATTTACATCTTATGTGAGATACACTTGAATTTAAACTAGTTTGTATTATGTCATGTAAGGTACATATTATACCATGTTAATGCGTGTACTACTTGTTCAACTCTATACAAATTAAAATATCTAATTATGTACACAAAGAATATATTAAAACTAGATCCCAACACATTTTTGTATTATGTCAATTTATTACTCATAATTTATTTGGTTACGAAAAAGAACTGCCACGTGTGGTCCTTGTTGGAATAACCTTTTAGAAATCCTGATGATCTGTCACTCCGAACTTGAGGCTCGGACTTCCAAACGACGACCCTAATAAATAAAACAAAAAACCCAACTATAATTACAACTAAAATCAACCACACAAAAAATGAAAAACGGAATTCAAACCACACAAAAGAAAAGAAAAGATTTTACTCAATTCACTAATTAACCATAATGTTAAGGTACCAAAGGTTGAAGAATTATTTTTTTAATATGTCTAAATTAGGGATAACATAATTTTACTAATCTTAAATTTTTCATTTTATTTCTTAACTTAGTGTCTCTAGCAGCTTAAAATTTGATGTTGTCTTGTCTCCCTAAAATCAATTCACTAATTAACCATAATGTTAAGGTACCAAAGGTTGAAGAATTATTGGTAAATTAGGAGTAGAGTATTGATATAATATAGTTACATTTTTACAACTTAATTAGTTGCTATTTATTACTAGCTAGTTGACTTTTAGATGTATTGAAAAATTATTAAGTTCATTGCATCATAAATTGGTCAATGGCCAAAACCGACCTACAATAACTACTTTTATCTCTCAACAACGACAAGGCTATAGAAGATCATGTGACATTCATTTACTACTCCACCTCCCCAAAACAAATAAAGGGTCGTCTATCAGAGCTCGAAGCTAGTAGTTCGTATGTGAATTTGGTTTAACGGAATAGAATTTATTAAATAATATTTATGTTAGTAAATTCATATAGATATTAAATTTAGAATTTAATTACTATCAGTAATTATCATTATAAGATTCACAATTTATAAATTTGAAATTTTAATTTTACACAAATTGAATACAATGCCTACAATCAACCAATGAAGCAACATTTTGTTCGAATAAGGAATTGTCTTTATTAATTACTACAATAAAAGAAATTTCCAAAACTAATCCCTGTGTTTTTAATGATAGAGAAGAGAATTTAAGTAATTTGAGATTCTATTACAGCTCATTTGATTTACTTGATTTGATGAATTTCCATGTCTTTTCAATGCATACGAAATCCGACAGCTCATTTGATTTACTTGATTTGATGAATTTCCATGTCTTTTCAATGCATACGAAATCCGAGTTAAAGTTATTGATTCATTTCTTTGTATATATTCCTAAGGTATTTTATTTTTATTTAGGGAAAAGGGTCAAAAATTCTTTTGGATCGTTCAAAATAGGCTCAACTTTATCCTTCGTATGTTGTTTTCGTCGTTAGGAAATTAATTAGTTCAAAAAATAACCTTCAATACCCAATCAAATAATTTAAAAATATTCTTACCAACAATTGTTTCATAATAAAAGGAAATGAGATAATTTTTTCCTAGTTATTATAATTTTATTTTGGTGGTGGGGTGGGGGTTGAATTTGTGATAATTAGTATAATGATAACATGAGAAAATAATAAGTAATATAAAGACTTCCATTTTAGCAAATAAAAATTGATGATATATAATTTATTTTTGCTTCTGGTAATTCCTTAGGCATTAGGTATGAATCTATTATTTCTGAATATGAAATCATATATTTTTTCTTATATAACTATTTTAAAACTTAATAATTATGTATTTATTTTTCTAACTCTAGGAATGACACAATTAAAAAATCAAATTCAATTATATCTCGACATATTATATATATTACATAGGGTCACTTAATGTCTTTCAAGATTTCAATCGAAGGGTCTACTAATTTTGAAAGGATATAGTAGAATAAACATTTAATTGGAAAACATAATGTTGGTAATTAAACTGTATATTACATAAATTTGGCATTGTATACTTTACCATTAAAAATATTTATCTCAAATTTTAAATGAAGGATAAAATTACTCCACATTTCAAATAGTTTAGCGTAAAATTTGACTAATTTTTCTTAATTTTAGAGTATACCGTTAGTAAGAATAATATTTTTGAGTATTTGACTAGTAGTTGAAGGATATTTTTGAGCAAAAAACATAAAGGTGGTAAAATTTAATAATCTTAATTATTTCGAATAGTTACTTTACCCTTTTTCTCTAGTGTTGTTGAATATAAAATGCAATAAGTAGGTTTGATGAAAGACAAGAATTGAAGGTGTGAAAAGGATGTTAGAGTAGTTCTTTTTAGTGAATAGGGAATTGCATGCAATAGTGGAATAAATGAGAGTGATGTAAGAATGGGAAATTTATGTACATTGGAATAACAAAATGAAGTTTTGTAGTGTTTTGAGGAAGATAGAGAGAGTACCTAAAATTAAGGCTGGGCACCGGACCGGAACGAACTGGTACCGGACCGGAATGGGACGGTTTGACCGGGTTGTTGACCGGTACCGGGATGAACCGGACCGGAACTATCGGAATGGAGGCTCGGTTCCGTCCCGTCCCACTATATACCGGGATAGAACCGGGACGGACCGGAATGGACCGGAACGGAACGGGATGGGATAAACGGGACGGCACATATAGCTATTTCAAAAAATAATTATATTTTTTGAGTTATTTTGAATTATGAAAATACGAAAAAAAAATTAAATTTTTCTAAGTTATATTAGTAATTAGTTTATATTATTTAAGTTTTAAAATTTATAATAATTTTACTTAAGTTTATTTTAAAGATATTTTTTTTTAATTTTTACGTATATAAGTTTGTAAGTTAAGTTTAATAA
>JAJOOO010001551.1:0-67504 GCA_029582685.1 Solanum piurae | reverse complement strand
CAAAATATGGCTACCAACAAAAGACAATAGGCTCAAAAAGGCTAACTAGTAATATAATATCTGAAAAGGCTAAAATTTATCAAACAAATCAAAGAAAGCCTATTATCATCTCCTAAGCAAAGCAACACTTTTTATTTCGCTTCAATAACATGCAGGGCAAGTTCTAGACTAAGATGCAAAATATGGAATAAAAAAATTCTCACCACACATGGCACAAGTATCAATCAAGATGGATAAATTCCACTTCTAAGAGAGACATGATCATAACAAACTACAAAATAAGATAAGCTATTTACGAAGTCACAACCATGAGCTTAGATGTCAAAGAGTATGCAATTTCATTATCAATCAAGCATTCACAAGAAAGTACTACTAAAAAATTAGGCCTGAATAGCAAGTATCACACCACTCAAAAGTGTCGTTTCTTTTCTCTCAAAAAAATAAAAAATTATTCCAAAAAAAATAAAAGACACTCGGTTCAAAAGGGACTATCCTCAAGAAAACAATCAAAAACAAAAGCCAAGAAACCCATCCTAAAAAAATAAAAGACTCAATAAAATAATAAAACTAGGAATTCATTCTTCCACCTCACACTTAAAAAGATGCTATGTCCGCAAAGCATCAAATAAAATTTAAAACAATGGTTAGAAAAACTCCCTGAGGCCTTTAGGCCTAACTAGTAGCATGTTCTCTTTATTTTCATCAAGGGTCATACGCACCCCACACTTAAGCTCAAAAGTGCTCCTTAGCTCCAAATTTCGGATACTCAGACCTCTCCAAAATCTGTAAAAACAACAAAAATAAAATATTAATAAAAAAATAAAAAAAAAAATAAGAAGTTACACTATAAATTGGATTGCCTCTCAATAAGTGTCTAATTTAACGTCGCGGCACGACACAAGTAAGTTCACCACTTTTCTTTCCACTTTGAACTTATGAATTGTACCCCTAACTTTGCATCTATTTTTCTGCTCCTCTCAAGTGGTGGTGGTATAAAGATAAAAGAACCAAGTAATATATGTCGCATCTTGCACTTCTTGGCCCTTATGTGAGGAATATTCATTTGTCTACGTGGACTAGAAAATCTTAGGATGTAGGGGCCTTGTTCCCCATCTATACAGTTCTCCATTAGTTCAGATGACTCAAATGATACATCAACATCTAAACATAATGTTGAAATGTGATTTGAATGGGGTCCAATACGTCCCTCTTCCAAACTTACACCAATTGCAACATGTTCAGTTTTATACTCTTTCCCAAATGTGGCGTCTTCATAAAAGTCTGATTGCATTGCATCTCCTCTCGTTTAAGATCCTCAGTTTGACTTCTGAGTGCCTTTTCAGTATCACAAAACTCATAATTGGATTGTTGAGCATAAAACGAAACAACCTTTGCATTCAATTCAATGCTTAAGTTCTGAGTATGCTAGAAAAACATATTAACACTTTGAAAGTGCTCCATTTTTCTATCTATAAGGCGTGACATCACATATATGATTCTCCTACGGCGCTCTTCATATTCCTCTATTAAATTCCTGCAAGATTCCATACTATCAAAGGAACAAAGATTATTAGCATCATCATGAGGGGGTTTTGGAGTAGGGTAGCAACACACGGTGCAAACGACCCATAACCCCCTACAAAATTCACATGATAGAGATAGTGCACACAATTCTCTCTCGGGAATATAATTACATTGTTGCCAAAAGTGAGCTCCTTTGCAATAAGGACAAGGTCTTACCACTTGTGAATAATCCTCATTCCCGTTCATCCCAAGAAAAGTATTAATTAGTAGAAAAAAATATGTATCAAAATAAATAAATAAATAAAAAGAAAGAGTATAACCTAGAAGGATAGTTAATTTCTAAGTCCCCGGCAGCGGCGCCAAAAACTTGTTACTCCCAATTGCACACGCAAGTGTACGCGAACGTGCAAGTAATATAGTGGCTCTTAAAAGAACCAGATTATCGAACCCAAAGGACTTGTCAATTAACTATTTTTACTAAATTATATACTGATCTAATTATTTATTTGAGAGAGACAAAAGAGAAGAATGCAAGAACAAAATAATAAAATTACTTACAATAGTTGGAAAATCTCAGGGCTGCAGCATGCAATGAATCTCATGTATCATATTATAGGCTTAGAACTAATTTTAGTTGTCAAGTTACTGGTTTATAGGGTTGATGATATGATCCGGGTTATACGCCTCTCGTCGCCTATCCCAGTTAGCTATCTAACTACATCCTTGAGCAGGGATAAATAGACTAACTGGCGAGCATTTATATTTCATCCTATTTCGTAACCAAGAAAGGTGCTCCTCTGGGCATCACTCATGTACACTAATCACCTCAATCTAATGGGTAGACCGAGCTCTCTATATTCTCTGGTCTATCTAACCTCTCCTCTCCCAATTTTAAGATTAGACAATAAATTTATCTCTAGATAGCCAATCAAGAAATACTAAAACAAGAATATAAAAGTAACTTATAATGACAACCAAGAATTAATTCAATAACCTTATATAATCAACATTCAATCCGTAGCTACAGCCCAGAACAAGGGTCTTTTAGCTACTAATCTCTAAAAAATTAAGAAGAAGAAAAAAATCCTAAAAAGTATTGACAACTTTATACTTTGATACCCTCTAATTGATCTTCACCTCTGCCTCCTCCCTAAAATAATTATTTCTATGAAATATTTATAAAGGTAAGAAACCCTAAATAAAATAATTGAGTCCAAATCAAATTAGGAACCCAAAACCAAACGGAATTGGGTTTCCAGTTGTACGCGTGAACCGTCCAACCGCCTCAATTCTGCACGATTCCAACAATCTGAAGGTGTTCCACTGCTACCACTTTATATTTTATACATTATTATATTAAATTTAATTCATTAAGCTTCCTTCTTGATTTCTTTCTTCAACCTTTCATATTTAATTCATTTTAGCTCCAAACTTCTTCATTTTTACACCCATTTAATCCTACAAATAAAATACACTATTAAGCACAATCCATAAAATTTCATGCTCAAAAAGGACAAATATAAATAATAAATGTCAGGTAAATAATGATTAAAATATATTTTTTTGGCCTCACATCACCCATTATTTTCTTCTTTATTTTCAGTCCTCTATTCAACAATTATTTCACAAGTAATTCTCATCATCTCAAGAATGTTTCAATCATTTTTTTTTTTTTTTTATTTTTTTTTAAGTTTTCCTTCATAATAGCCACCCTCAACTTACGTATTTTACATGCATTAAGGTGCATGATGTCCTTGGAAGGACCAGGACCATCATCAAGGTAACTTCTTTTGTTCATCTTTTTTGTTTTTTTTACATCACATTCTTTCAAAGAGGACTTTTTAAGCACTTTGTAGCTATCATTGATTACCTTTTCACTCAACCATCCATTTTTCTCAAAATTGATAATTATAATAAGTTTATGCTATAATGCTCAAGGAAGCAAGGTGCAAAAACTAGGGATTCAACAAATAGTCAAGGGCAAAATATGGCTACCAACAAAAGACAATAGGCTCAAAAAGGCTAACTAGTAATATAATATCTGAAAAGGCTAAAATTTATCAAACAAATCAAAGAAAGCCTATTATCATCTCCTAAGCAAAGCAACACTTTTTATTTCGCTTCAATAACATGCAGGGCAAGTTCTAGACTAAGATGCAAAATATGGAATAAAAAAATTCTCACCACACATGGCACAAGTATCAATCAAGATGGATAAATTCCACTTCTAAGAGAGACATGATCATAACAAACTACAAAATAAGATAAGCTATTTACGAAGTCACAACCATGAGCTTAGATGTCAAAGAGTCTGCAATTTCATTATCAATCAAGCATTCAAAAGAATGTACTACTAAAAAATTAGGCCTGAATAGCAAGTATCACACCACTCAAAAGTGTCGTTTCTTTTCTCTCAAAAATTAAAAAATTATTCCTAAAAAAATAAAAGACACTCGGTTCAAAAGGGACTATCCTCAAGAAAACAATCGAAAACAAAAGCCAAAAAACCCATCCTAAAAAAATAAAAGACTCAATAAAATAATAAAACTAGGAATTCATTCTTCCACCCCACACTTAAATTGATGCTATGTCCGCAAAGCATCAAATAAAATTTTAAACAAGGGTTAGAAAAACTCCCTGAGGCCTTTAGTCCTAGCTAGTAGCATGTTCTCTTTATTTTCATCAAGGGTTGTACGCACCCCACAGTTAAGCTCAAAAGTGCTCCTTAGCTCCAAATTTCGGATACTCAGACTTTTCCAAAATCTGTAAAAAACAAAAAAAAAAAAAAAAAAGAAGTTACACTATAAATTGGGTTGCCTCCCAATAAGCGTCTAATTTAACGTCGCGGCACGACACAAGTAAGTTTACCACTTTTCTTTCCACTTTGAACTTATGAATTGTACCCCTAACTTTGCATCTATTTTTTCTGCTCCTCTCAAGTGATGGTGGTGGTATAAAGATAAAAGAACCAAGTAATATATGTCGCATCTTGCACTTCTTGGCCCTTATGTGAGGAATAGTTGTTTGTCTACGTGGACTAAAAAACCTTAGGATGTAGGGGCCTTGTTCCCCATCTATACAGTTCTCCATTAGTTCAGATGACTCAAATGGTACATCAACATCTAAACATAATGTTGAAAAGTGATTTGAATGGGGTCCAATACATCCCTCTTCCAAACTTACACCAATTGCAACATGTTCAATTTTATATTCTTTCCCAAATGTGGCATCTTCATGAAAAGTCTGATTTCATTGCATCTCCTCTCGTTTAAGATCCTCAGTTTGACTTCTGAGTGCCTTTTCAGTATCACAAAACTCATAATTGGACTGTTGAGCATCAAACGCAGTAACCTTTGCATTCAATTCATTGCTTAAGTTCTGAGTATGCAAGAAAAACATATTAACATTTTGAAAGTGCTCCATTTTTCTATCTATAAGGTGTGACATAACATATATGATTCTCCTACGGCGCTCTTCATATTCCTCTATTAATTTCCTGCAAGATTCCATACTATCAAAGGAACAAAGATTATTAGCATCATCATGAGGGGGTTTTGGAGTAGGGTAGCAACACACGGTGCAAACGACCCACAACCCCCTACAAAATTCACATGATAGAGATGGTGCACACAATTCTCCCTCGGGAATATAACTACATTGTTGCCAAAAGTGAGCTCCTTTGCAATAAGGACAAGGTCTTACCAATTGTGAATAATCCTCATTCTCGTTCATCCCAAGAAAAGTATTAATTAGTAGAAAAAAAATATGTATCAAAATAAATAAATAAAAAGAAAAACTATAACCTAGAAGGATAGTTAATTTCTAAGTCCCCGGCAGCGGCGCCAAAAACTTGTTGCTCCCAATTGCACACGCAAGTGTACGCGGTCGCGCAAGTAATATAGTGGTTCTTAAAAGAACCAGATTATCGAACCCAAAGGAGTGTCAATTAACTATTTTTACTAAATTATACTGATCTAATTATTTATTTGAGAGAGACAAAAGAGAAGAATGCAAGAACAAAATAATAAAATTACTTACAATAGTTGGAAAATCTCAGGGTTGCGGCATGCAATGGATCTCATGTATCATATTATAGGCTTAGAACTAATTTTAGTTGTCAAGTTACTGGTTTATAGGGTTGATGATATGATCCGGGTTATACGCCTCTCGTCGCCTACCCCAGTTAGCTATCTAACTACATCGTTGAGCGGGGATAAATAGACTAACTGGCGAGCATTTATATTTCATCCTATTTCGTAACCAAGCAAGGTGTTCGTCTGGGCGTCACTCATGTAGACTAATCACCTCAATCTAATGGGTGGACCGAGCTCTCTATATTCTCTGGTCTATCTAACCTCTCCTCTCCCGATTTTAAGATTAGACAATATATTTATCTCTAGATGGCCAGTAAAAAAATACTAAAACAAGAATATAAAAGTAACTTATAATGACAACTAAGAATTAATTCAATAACCTTATATAATCAACATTCAATCTGTAGCTACAGCCCCAGAACAAGGGTCTTTTAGCTACTAATCTCTAAGAAAATAAGAAGAAGAAAAGAACCCTAAAAAGTATTGACAACTTTATACTTTGATACCCTCTAATTGATCTTCACCTCTGCCTCCTCCCTAAAATAATTATTTCTATGAACTATTTATAAAAGTAAGAAACCCTAAATAAAATAATTGAGTCCAAATCAAATTAGGAACCCAAAACCAAACGGAATTGGGTTTTCCAGTTGTACGCGTGAACTGTCCAACTGCCTCAATTCTGCACGATTCCAACAATCTGAAGGTGTTCCACTGCTGCCACTTTATATTTTATACATTATTATATTAAATTTAATTCATTAGTTGCCTTCTTGATTTCCTTCTTCAACCTTTCATATTTAATTCGTTTTAGCTCCAAACTTCTTCATTTTTCCACCCATTTAATCATACAAATAAAATACACTATTAAGCACAATCCATAAAATTTCATGCTCAAAAAGGACAAATATAAATAATAAATGCCAGGTAAATAATGATTAAAAATATGTATTTTTGGCCTCACATCAACCAACTAAGTCATGCTACCCTTACAAGTGTACTAGATTACAAATGCAAGTTATCCATAGGGGAGTGTGATTCTCAACCCTAAGCTATCCTTAGGAGAGTATGTGTCCTCAATCCCAAGCTACCATGACTAATCCTAACTCAAGCTATCCTTGAAATGCATCTTACAATGCAAGTCAAGCTACCCTTAGGAGAGTATATGTCCTCCATCCCAAAGCTACCATGAAATGGTCTTGGCCAAACCAAGTCAAGCTACCATGAATGCACCCTAACAATGCTAGTTCAAGCTACCCATAGGAGAGTATAAATCCTCTATCCTAGGCTACCATGACTACTACTATCTCATGCTACCATGACATGCATCCTACAATACTAAGTCAAGCTATCCCTTAGGAGAGAGTAGATCCTCCATCCCAAGCTATCAACCTTGGTCTTATCCTACTAAGCCAAGCTATACATAAAGGAAACATATGCCTCAACTTCAAGCTATTCTAGACTAACATGATTTGATTCATTTTAGGTTATAAGTCAACCTAGAATCCTTCTATGTGAGAGAACTTGAATCCCCTAGCATATTCATGTCTAAGTGTATAAGAGGAAGAGAGTACACAACAAGATCACATCATATTGACTTCACCCCCAAAGCCCTAACAATGATGGCTACAAGCCCTACTTTCAAGCTTAACTTCATTCTATCATGATCCATGTCTAAATTACAAGCTATTCAATCACATTATTTACTACTAAGTGATTCTAGTCATAATTAATTCATAAAGGTCCAATTCTAACTTCACAAGTCAAGATCCTTCCTATTCAATCAAGTCTAGTTCAATTCATGATTGGATGATCCTAACTATGATCAATTGGTATTCAATACATTAATTTAGGAAGATCACCTTTGAACCTTGAAATTTGCCTCTAATTGCATAAACCCACAAATATCACATTCATCAATTTAGATTAGGGTTTACCATAGAAATCACAAGAATTTATCATAATATCATTAAACAAATCTAAATCAATCATAATTGGGTAGTATCCACTAGATTGGAATCATACCCAAACCCTACCCACAATGTAAGAAGAACCCTAGCTAGAATTGGATTTTTTTTATCCACAATTGGGGGATTACTAAGGGGGCTCTATGGGTGGAAGAACCCATAGATGAATAAGCTTCACATACCTTGAATCAAAGCCCTAAACAAATCTTGAATCAATGGTGAAAATCGCCCTAAACTGCTGCCCCGACTTCCTTTCTTCTCTTTCTTCTTCTTCACTTCTAGAGAGAGAATTTCTTGAGAGTAATTTGGGGGTTCTAAGATGAATGAGCTAATGACTTAGTTTTAGGGTCTTATTAGGTATTTATATGTGGTTATTTAACTACTTAACTGACCCCCTAAGCCCTTAATTAAATAACTAATTAATTCCCAAACCCCCTAACTAAAACTAAAACACCTAAAACGGGAAGCATTCACTCCTACCCATCCATGGACCGTGGATGGGTCTACTGGCCGTCAATCACTTCCGTGGTTGGAGTCTGAGGCTTCATTTGCAGGCATGTTGCAGGCCTTGACCTACGCCCATGACCTACGGGGCGTGGTCCAGTCTACTGGCTGTGAATGGCCATCCGTAGGTCACTAAAATTGGACAATTTTGGGGTCCTCCTCAAGGACCCCTTGGGTGGTCCTTGGGGAGTCGTACCCGGACGTTTAACCCCTAAAAGCCCTATTCTAAGTACGGGAACCATTTATCTTAATTTTAACCCTCATACGACACTCCAAAACTCTTTCCAAAGGCTCTAGAAATCACTAGTTCAACTCACTAAATTCCGGGGTGTTTACAAGTCACCTTAGAATATCAATAAGAATAAAATATCGAAATTTCACATTTTTTTGTGACTGCCCGAAAAATATCAAAAAATATAAGTCGTAAACGTCCGGAAATATAAAAATCAAGGAAAAGACATAAAAATACCTAAAAAAATTCTCGAATCGCACAAGTCACCTTAGAATATCGATACGAATAAAATATTAAAACTTTACATTTTTTCGTGACTGCCCGAAAAATATCAAAAAATTGAATTCGTAAACGTTCGGAAAATATAAAAATCAAGAAATAGACATAAAAACACCTCAAAAAATTCCCAAATCGCACCAGTCACCTTAGAATATCGATACAAATAAAATATCAAAATTTTACATTTTTCGTGACTGCCCGAAAAATATCAAAAAATTTAATTCGTTAACGTTCGAAAAATATAAAAATCAATAAAATGACATAAAAAAACCTCAAAAAATTCCTGAATTGCACCAGTCACCTTAGATTATCGATACAAATAAAACATCAAAAAATTACATTTTTTCGTGACTGCCCAAAAAATATCAAAAAATTTAATTCGTAAACGTCCGAAATTTTTCTAAGAAAAAGACATAAAAACACCTCAAAAAATTCCCTAATCTCACCAGTCACCTTAGAATATCGATATGAATAAAATATCAAAATTTTATATTTTTTCGTGACTGCCCAAAAAATAACAAAAATATTGATTCATAAATGTTCGAAAAATATCAAAAAATTTAATTCGTAAACATCTGAAAAATATAAAAAAATCTTAATTAGTAAACGTTCAAAAAATATAAAAATTAAGAAAAAGATATAAAAACACTTCAAAAAATTCCCAAATCGCACCAGTCACCTTACAATATCGATACGAATAGAATATCAAATTTTTACATTTTTTTATGACAACCCGAAAAATATCAGAACTTTTAATTCGTAAACGTCTGAAAAAAATTTAAAAATAAAAAAAGGCATAAAAACACCTTAAAAAATTCTAGAATGGCACTAGTCACCTTAGAATATCAATACGAATAAAATATCAAAATTTCATAATCTTTTGTGAAATTCTGAAAAATATTTAAAAAATTAATTATAAACGTCCGAAAAATATAAAAATTGAGAAGAAGACATAAAAACACCTCAAAAAAATTCCCGAATCGCACCAGTCACCTAGAATATCGATACAAATAAAATATCAAAATTTGATATTTTTTCGTGACTGACGAAAAATATCAAAAAAATGTATTCGTAAACATTCGAAAAGTATAAGAATAAAAAAATACATAAAAACGCCTCAAAAAATTCCCGTATCGCACCAATTATCTTAAAAATATGAATATGAATAAAATACCAAAATTTCACATTTTTTCGTGACTGCCCGAAAAATATTAAAATTTTTAATTTTTAAACTTCCAAAAATATAAAAATCAAGAAAAAAACATAAAAACAGCTCAAAAAATTCTCAAATCGCACCAGTCACATTAGAATATTGATATGAATAGAATATCAAAATTTCACATTTTTCCGTGACTACCTGAAAAAATAAAAAATAAAATTATTTGTTAACGTCTGAAAAATATAAAATAAAAAAAAGAACATTAAAACACCTCAAAGAATTTTTGAATAGCACCAGTCATCTAAGAATATCGATAGAAATAAAATAACAAAATTGTACATTTTTTCGTGAATTCCCAAAAAATATCAATAATATTAATTCGTAAACATCCGAAAAATATAAAAATCAAGAAAAAGATATAAAAACACCTCAAAAACTTCCCGAATTACACCAGTCACCTTAGAATATCGATACGAATAAAATATCAAAATTTATATTTTTCGTGACTGCCCAAAAAATATCAAAAATATTAATTTGTAAACGTCTGAAAAACATAAAAATCAAGAAAAAGACATAAAAATACCTCAAAAAATTCCCCAATTGCACCAGTGACCTTAGAATATCGATACAAATAAAATATCAAAATTTCACATTTTTTTGTGACTACCGGAAAAATATAAAAAAAAATTATTCCTAAACGTCTGAAAAATGTAGAAATAAAAAAAAGTACATAGAAACACCTCAAAAAATTCCAGACTGGCACCTATCACCTTAGAATATAGAAACACCTCAAAAAATTCCAGACTGGCACCTATCACCTTAGAATATTGATACTAATAAAATATCATTATTTTATAATTTTCCTGATTGCTTGAAAAATATGAATTTTTTTAATTCGTAAACGTCCCAAAAATATAAAAATCAAGAAAAAGACGTAAAAACACCTTAAAAAATACCCAAATCGCACCAGTTACCTTAGAATATCGATACTAATAAAATAACGAAGTATTAACTTTTTTCGTGACTGCCACAAAATATCAAAAAATTTAATTCGTAAACGTCCGAAAAATATAAATATCAAGAAAAAGACATAAAAACATCTCAAAAAATTCTCGAATAGCACGCATCACCTTAGAATAACGATACGAATAAAATATCTAAATTTCACATTTATTCGTGACTGCCCAAAAAATATCAAATTTTTTAATTCATAAACGTCCAAAAAATATAAAAATCAAGAAAAAGAAATAAAAACACCTCAAAAAATTCAAGAATCGTGCCATTTACCTTAAAATATCGATACTAATAAAATATCAAAAATTTATATTTTTTCGTGACTACCCGGAAAATATCTAAAATTTTAATTCGTAAACGTCCAAAAAATATAAAAATCAAGAAAAAGACATTAAAACACCTCAAAAAATTCCTGAATAGCACCAGTTACCTTAAAATATAGATAGTAATAAAATATCAAAAGTTTTACATTTTTTGGTTACTGTCTGAAAAATATCAAAAAATTTAATTTATAAACGTCCGGAAAATATAAAATTAAAGAAAAAGACATAAAAACACCTTAAAAATATTCTCGAATAGCACCAGTTACCTTAGAATATCGATACTAATAGAATACAAAAAAATTACATTTTTTTGTGAGTTTCCAAAGAATACCAAAAAATTTAATTCGTAAACGTCCGAAAAATATAAAAATCAATAAAAAAACATAAAAACACCTCAAAAAATTCTCGAATCGCACCTACAACCTTAAAATATCGATACGAATAAAACATCACAATTTTACATTTTTTCGTGACAGCCTAAAAA
This sequence comes from Solanum piurae, assembly GCA_029582685.1. Lineage (NCBI taxonomy): Eukaryota > Viridiplantae > Streptophyta > Magnoliopsida > Solanales > Solanaceae > Solanum > Solanum piurae. The sequence goes on along the minus strand of JAJOOO010001551.1, from coordinate 55,927 downwards.
ATCTCAAAAAAAATTATTCGTAAACTTCCGAAAAATATAAAAATTAATAAAATGACATAAAAACACCTCAAAAAATTCCCAAATCGCACCAGTCACCTTAGAATATCGATACAAATAAATATCAAAATTCCACTTTTTTCGTGACTACCCAAAAAATATCAAAACTTTTTATTCGTTAACGTCTGAAAAATATAAATAATACAAAAGGAACATAAAAATACCTCTAAAAATTCTAGAATCTCACCAGTTACCTTAGATTATTGATACTAATAACATATCAAAATTTTAAATTTTTTTGTGACTGCCAGAAAAATATCTTAAATTTTAATTCGTAAACATCCGAAAAATATAAAAATCTATAAAAAGACATAAAAATATCTCAAAAAAATCCCGAATCGCACTAGTAATCTTAGAATATCGATACGTATAGAATATCAAAATTTTATATTTTTTAGTGACTCCCAAAAATATATCAAAAAATTTTAATTCGTAAACTTTCAAAATATATAAAAAATCAAGAAAAAGACATAAAAACACCCCAAAAAATTCTCAAATCGCACCAGTCACCTTAGAATGTCGATACAAATAAAATATCAAAATTTCAATTTTTTTCGTGACTACCCAAAAAATATCAAAAAAAATTAATCGTTATGATTCAAAAATATATTAAAATAAAAAAATAACATAAAAAAAAAACCTCAAAAAATTCACAAATCGCACCAGTCACCTTAGAATATCGATAATAATAAAATATAAAAATTTAACATATTTCGTGATTGCCCGAAAAATATCAAAAAATTTAATTCGTAAACGTCTTAAAAATATAAAAATCAAGGAAAAGATAATAAAAAAAAACACCTCAAAAAATTCTAGAATAGCACCCAGTCACCTTAGAATATCGATACGAATGAGATATTGAAATATTTAATTTTTTCGTGACTTCCAGAAAAATATCAAAAATTTAAATTCGTAAACGTCAAAATATTATAAAAATCAAGAAAAAAGATATAAAAACACATCAAGAAAATCTCGAATCGCACCAGTCACATTAGAATATCGATACGAATATAATATCAAAATTTCACATTTTTCGTGACTCCCCGAAAAATATCAAAATTTTTAATTTGTAAACGTCTGAAAAAAATTAAAAAATAAAAAAAGACGTAGAAACACCTCAAAAAATTTACAAATCACACCAGACACCTTAGAATATCGATACTACTAAAATATCCAACATTTTAATTTTTTCGAGACTGTTCGAAAAATATCAAAAAATTTAATTCATAAACATTCGAAAAATATTAAAATCAACAAAAAGACATAAAATCACCTCAAAAAAATCCCGAATCGCATCAATCACCTTATAATATCCATACGAATATTATATCAAAATTGTACATTTTTTTCGTGACTGCCCGAAAAATATCAAAAGTTTTAATTTGTAAATGTCCGAAAAATATAAAAATCAAGAAAAGTACATAAAAACACCTCAAAGAATTTTCGAATCACACCACTCACATAAGAATATCGATAGGAATAAAATAACAAAATTCTACATTTTTTCGTGACTGCCCAAATAATATCAATAATATTAATTTGTAAACGTCAAAAAAATATAAACATCAAGAAAAGACATAAAAATAGTTCAAAAAATTCCCGAATCGCACATACCTTAGAATATGGATACAAATAATATATCAAAATTTCACATTTTTTCGTTACCATCCGAAAAATATCATAAATTTTAATTAGTAAATGTTCGAAAAAAATATAAAAATCAAGCAAAGTACATAAAAACATTTCAAAAAAATTCAAATCGAACATATTACCTTAGAATATCGATATGAATAAAATATCAATATTGTACATTTTTTCGTGACTACCCAAAAAATATCAAAAATTTTAATTTGTAAATGTTTGAATAATATAAAAAGAAAGAAAAGTATAGAAAAAACCACCTCAAAGAATTTCTGAATTGCACCAGTCACCTTCGAATATGGATATAAATAAAATATTAAAATTTTACATTTTTTCATGGCTGCTCGAAAAATATAAAAATAAAAAAAGACATAAAAACGCCTCAAAAAATTCTCTAATCGCACCAGTCACATTAGAATACCGATACAAATAAAAAAAATAGAATTTAACATTTTTTCGTGACTGCCCAAAAAATATTTAAAATTTTAATTAGTAAACATATGAAAGAATATAAAAATCAAGAAAATTACATAAAAACAACTCAAAATATCAAAAACTTTAATTCCTAAACGTCCTGAAAAGTATAAAAATCAATAAAAAGACATAAATCACGACAAAAAATACTCGAATCGCACTAGTCACCTTAGAATATTGATACGATTAAAATATCAAAATTTCACATTTTTTCATGACTACCCAAAAAATATCAAAATTTCACATTTTTTCGTGACTACCCAAAAAATATCAAAAAAATTAATTTGTAAACGTCTGAAAATATAAGAGTCAAGAAAAAGACATAAAAACACCTCAAAAATTCCCGAATCGCACCTGTTACCTTAGAATATCGATACTAATAAAATATAAAAAAATTGCATTTTTTGTGACTTCCCGAAAAGTATCAAAAAAATTAATTCGTATACGTCTGAAAATATAAAAGTCAAGAAAAAGACATAAAAACTCCTCAAAAATTCCCGAATCGCACCTGTTACCTTAGAATATCGATACTAATAAAATATAAAAAAATTGCATTTTTCGTGACTGCCCGAAAAGTATCAAAAAAATTAATTCGTATACGTCCAAAAAATATAAAGATCAAGAAAAAGACATAAAATCATCTCAAAAAATTCCCGAATCGCACTAGTCACATTATAATATCAATAAGAATAAACTATCAAAATGTCACATTTTTCGTGATTGACCGAAAAATATCAAAAAATTTAATTCGTAAACGTCCAAAAAATAGAAAAATAGAAAAAAAGACAGTATAACACCTCAAAAATTCACGAATCGCACGAGTTACCTTAGAATATTGATATGAATAAAATATCAAAATTTTAAAATTTTTCGTGACTGTCTGAAAAATATCAACATTTTAAATCGTAAACGTCCAAAAAATATATAAATCAAGAAAATGACATAGCAACACTTCAAAATAATTCTGAATCGCACCAACTACCTTAGAATTTGGATACGAATAATATATCAGAAGTTCACATTTTTTCGTCACTGCCAGAAAAATATCAAAAAATTTAATTCATAAATGTCCGAAAAATATAAAAATCAAGAAAAGTACATACAAATACCTCAAAAAATTCACGAATCGCACCAGTCACCATAGAATATCGATACGAATAGAATTTCAAAATTTCACATTTTTTCGTGACTTCCTGACAAATATCAAATAATTTAGTTTGTAAACGTTTGAAAAATATTAAAATCAAGAAAAAGACATAAAAACACCTCAAAAAAATCGCGAATCGCACCAGTTACCTTAGAATATCGATAATAATAAAATACCAAAAATTTACATTTTTTCGTGACTACCCGAAATATCAAATGTTTTAATTCATAAGTATCCAAAAAATATAAAATCAAGAAAAAGACATAAAATTACCTAAAAAAAACTCTCGAATCACACCAGTTACCTTAGAATTTGGATACGAATTAACAATTAAAATTTCACATTTTTTCGTGATTTGCCCGATAAATATCAAAAAAATTAATTCGTAAATGTCCGAAAAATATAAAAATCAAGAAAACTACTGAAAAAATTTCCGAATCACACAAGGCACCTTAGATTATTGATACAAATAAAATATAAAAAATTAAATTTTTTCGTGATTGCCCGAATAATATCAAAACTTTTAATTCGTAAACGTCCAGAAAATTTAAAAATCAAGTTAAGAACATAAAAAGAGCTCAAAAAATTCTCAAATCGCACCAGTTACCTTAGAATATTAATACGAATAAAATATCAGAATTTCACATTTTTTAGTGACCGCCCAAAAAACATAAAAACATTTATTTGTAAACATATGAAAAATATAAAACCAAGAAAAGTACATAAAAACACCTCAAAAAAATCTCGAATAGCACCTGTCACCTTAGAATATCGATTCTAATAAAATATCAAAATTTCACATTTTTTCGTGACACCCCAAAAAATATTTAAAAATTTAATTCGTAAACGTTCGAAAATTATAAAAATCAAGAAGAAGATATAATAATACCTCAAAAAAAATCTTCGAATCACACCAGTTACATTAGAATATCGATACTAATGAAATATCAAAATTATATAGTTTTTCATGACTGCCTGAAAAATATCAAAAAATTTAATTTGTAAACGTCCGAAAAATATGAAAATTAAAAAAAAGACATAAAAACACCTAAAAAAATTCTCAAATCGCACCTGTCGCCTCACAATATCGATACGAATAGAATATCAAAATTTTACTTTTTTCTTACCTACCCGAAAAATATCAAAAATTTAATTCGTAAACGTTGGAAAATATAAAAATCAAGAAAAAGACATAAAGCACATAAAAAAAATTCCCAAATCGCACTAGTCACCTTAGAATATCGATACGAATAAAATATAAAAATTTCACATTTTTTCGTGGCTGCCCAAAAAATATCACACTTTATTTTGTAAATTTTTGAAAAATATATAAATCAAGAAAAAGACATAAAAACACCTCAAAAAATTCCCGAATCACACCAGTACCTAAGAATATCGATACGAATAAAATATCAAATTTCACATTTTTTTGTGACTGCCCAAAGAATATTAAAATTTTAATTCGTAAACGTCTGAAAAATATAAATATTAAGTAAAAGAGATAAAATCAGCTTGAAAAATTCCTAAATCGCACCAGTCACCTTATAATATCAATACGAATAGAGTTTCAAAATTTCACATTTTTTTCGTGCTGTCCTGAAATATATCAAAAAATTTAATTCGTAAATGTCCGAAAAATTTAAAAATCAAGAAAAGTACTTTAAAACACCTCAAAAAATTCTCGAATCGCACCTGTTACCTTAGAATAGCGATACGAATAGAATATCAAAATTTTACATATTTTCATGACTGCCCGAAAAATTTCATAAATTGTAATTTGTTAACGTGCGAAAAATTTAAGAATCAAGAAAAGGACATAAAAACACCTCAAAAAAAATTCGAATCACACTAGTCACCTTAGAATATCAATACGAATAAAATATAAGAATTTCACATTTTTTTGTAACTGCCCGAAAAATATCAAATATTTTAATTCGTAAACGTTCGAAAAATTTAAAAATCAAGAAATGTACATAAAAATACCTCAAAAAATTCCCGCATTGCACCAATTACCTTAGAATATCGATTAAATAAAATATCAAAATTTTACATTTTTTCGTGACTACTCCTAGAATATCAAAAATTATAATTCGTAAACATTCAAAAATATAAAAATCAAGAAATAGATAGAAAAACACCACAAAAAATTCACGAATCGCACCAGTTACCTTAAAATATCGATAAGTATAAAATATCAAAATTTTAAATTTTTTTTGTGACCGCCCAAAAAATAAAATAAAAAATTAATTCTTAAACATCCAAAAAATATAAAAATCATAACAAAGACATTAAAACACCTCAAAAAATTTCCGAATCGAACAAGTCACCTTAGATTATCGATACGAATAAAATATCAAAATTTTACATTTTTTCGTGATTGACCAGAAAATATCAAAAATTATAATTCGTAAACATTTGAAAAATATAAAAAACAATAAAAGGACATAAAAACAGATCAAAAAATTCTCGAATCGCACCAGTCACCTTAGAATATCGATACGAATAAAATATTAAAATTTTACTTTTTTTCGTGACTGTCTGAAAAATATCAAAAAATTTAATTTATAAACGTCCGAAAAATAAAAATCAAGAAAGAGACATAGAAACACTTCAAAATATTCCTGAATCGCACTAGTTACCTTAGAATATCGATACTAATAAAATATTAAGTTTTTACATTTTTTTGTGACTGCCCGAAAAGTATCAAAAATTTTAATTCATAAACGTCTGAAAAAAATAAAAATCAAGAAAAAGACATAAAATCACCTCAAAAAATTCCCGAATCGCGCACTAGTCACATTATAATATAAAGAGAAAATGGTCTAAAACCCCTCTAACCTATACCCGAAATCTCAACTACACACTCCAACTTCACGGGTGTCCTATCACCCCCTGAATTATTTAAAAATGAAATGAATAACCCATTAAAACGCTATAACCACTCATGTGTCTTGAGGTGAAACACACACACTTGACATGTGTTTTCACCAATTAATCTTTTTTAATTATTTTTTCTCCTTCTTCTTTATCCTTTCTTCCTCAATTATTTTTCAACCTTAATTCTTTGTGAAAGTTTTGATTTAAAATAATATTGAGGGATTTGAATCCAACTTGGGAGATTATTATTTTTTTGTTGAAGATTTAATTACCTAGTGTAGTTGTAGAAAAATGTAGACTTGCCGCCTCCTCCATCCTTTTCTACAATCCGCGGCGGCGGATTTTGAATAGAGATCTAATCATTGGTTTCCGCCTTTATCACCTTCCATCTCTTCACCATTAACTCTTTCACTTTCTTCACCTGCTCAAAGTTTTAACCCAAAAAATATTTGTTGTCTTGTCAATCAAATTGAATACAAAGTTTAGTCTTCTATAACAAATAAATTTAATCTAAACCCTCTTTAGTATATAAAGTAGTTGAATTTATATTCAACAGTAAAAAATGAGTATCTTTCTTCAAAAAGTTAAGAACATTGTTATGTCAAGACACAAACCCTTATCAAGAGAAGAAAAAGTTTGATGGTTTGGTTTAGATTAGGAATTCATTCTTTACAAAGATTAAAAATTAATTAGGAGATGAATTCCAAAAAGGTTGTTGGAAAATCTTCAAACTCCGACCATGGAAAAATTTAGATCAAGAAAATAGTTTAGATAATAAGAAAGAGAAAGAAAACAATGAAAAAAGAAAAAGAAAAAACGATCAAAAAAATAGTCAACTCACTCTCTCAAAGAGAGTGAATGCACTCCTCTGTGCCAACTCAGCATTTTAGGAGTTATTGATTTCATTTTTAAATAGTTCAGGGGAGTGATAGAACACCCGTAAAGTTGGAGTGTATAGTTGGAATTTCTAGTATAGATTGGAGGAGTTTTAGACCATTTTCTCTAATATAAATAAGAATAAACTATCAAAATGTCACATTTTTTCGTGATTGACCGAAAAATATCAAAAAATTAATTCGTAAACGTCTAAAAAATATAAAATTCAAGAAAAAGATAGAAAAACACCTCAAAAATTCCTGAATCGTACGAGTCACCTTAGAATAATGATATAAATAAATTATCAAAATTTTACTTTTTTTCGTGATTGTCCGAAAAATTAAAAATAATTAATTCGTAAACGTCCGAAAAATATAAAAATCAAGAAAAAGACATAGAAACACTTCAAAATATTCCCGAATCGCACCAATTACCTTAGAATATGATTACGAATAATATATCAGAATTTTACATTGTTTCGTGACTGCCCGAAAAATATCAAAATTTTTAATTCGTAAACGTTTGAAAAATATAAAAATCAAGAAAAGTACTTAAAAATACCTCAAAAAATTCACGAATCGCACCAGTCACCATAGAATATCGGTACGAATAAAATATCAAAATTTCACATTTTTTCGTGACTACCTGATAAATATGAAAAAATTTAATTCGTAAACGTCCGAAAAATATAAAAATCAAGAAAAAGACATAAAAACACCGAAAAAAGTTCACGAATTGCACCAATTACCTTAGAATGTCGATATTAATAAAATGTCAAAATTTTACATTTTTTCGTGACAGCTCGAAAAGTATCAAAATTTAATTCGTAAATGTTTGAAAAATATAAAAATCAAGAAAATGACATAAAAACACTTCAAAAAATTCCCGAATCGCACCAATTACCTTAGAATATCGATACTAATAAAATATAAAAAATTAAATTTTTTTCGCGACTTCCCGAAGAGTATCAAAATTTTTAATTCGTAAACGTTCAAAAAATATAAAAATCAAGAAAAAGACGTAAAATCACCTCAAAATTTCCCGAATCGCACCAGTCACAATATAATACCAATAAAAATAAACTATCAAAATGTCATATTTTTTCGTGATTGACCGAAAAATATCAAAAAAATTAATTCGTAAACATCCAAAAAATATAAAAATCAAGTAAAAGACATAAAACACCTCCAGAATTCCTGAATCGCACCAGTCACCTTAGTATATCGATACAAATAAAATATCAAAATTTTACAGTTTATTCATGATAACATAAAAAATATCAAAACTTTAATTTTTAAACGTTCGAAAAATATAAAAATCAAGAAAAATACAGAAAAACACCTCAAAAAGTTCTCGAATCGCACTAGTCACCTTAGAATATCAATAGGAATAAAATATAAGAATTTCACATTTTTTCATGACTGCCCGAAAAATATCAAAAACTTTAATCCGTCTACGTCCGAAAAATATAAAAATCAAGAAAAGTACAAAAAAACCTCATAAAATTCCCGAATTGCACCAGTCACCTTAGAATATCGATACGAATAAAATATCAAAATTTCACATTTTTTGGTGACTATTCGAAAATTATCAAAAAATTTAATTCTTAAACGTCCGAAAAATATAAAAATCTTCAAAAAAGACATAAAAACACCTCAAAAAATTCCCAAATCACACTTGTCACCTTAGAATATCAATACAAATAAAATGTCTGAATTTCAAATTTTTTCGTGACTACCCAAAAAATATCAACATATTTAATTCGTAAACTTCCAAAAATTTAAAAATCAAGAAAAGTACATAAAAGGACCTCAAAAAATTTCCGAATCACCTTAGAATATTGATACGAAAAGAATATCAAAATTTTACATTTTTTAGTAATTGTCCGAAAAATATCGATAATTTAAATTTGTAAACATTCGAAAATATAAGAATCAAGAAAAAGACATAATAACACCTCAAAAAATTCGTGAATCGCAACGTCACCTTAGAATATCGATACAAATAAAATATCAAAATTTTACATTTTATTCGTGACAGCCTTTAAATATCAAAAAATTTAATTTGTAAACGCCCAAAAACTATTTTTTTTTAAAAAGACATAAAAACACCTCAAAAAGTTCTCGAATCGCACTAGTCACCTTAGAATATCAATAGGAAAAAATATTAGAATTTTACATTTTTTCGTGACTGCCTGAAAAATATCACAATTTTTAATCCGTACGTCTGAAAAATAAAAAAATTAAGAAGAGTACAAAAAATACCTCATAAAATTCCCGAATTGCACCAGTCACCTTAGAATATCGATACGAATAAAATATCAAAATTTCACATTTTTTGGTGATTGTTCGAAAAATATCAAAAAATTTAATTCTAAAACGTCCGAAAAATATAATAATCTACAAAAAAGACATAAAAACACCTCAAAAAATTCTCGAATCGCACTAGTCACCTTAGAATATCAATACGAATAAAATATCAGAATTTCAAATTTTTTCGTGACTGCCTGAAAAATATCAACATATTTAATTCGTAAACGTCTAAAAAATTTAAAAATCAAGAAAAGTACATAAAAAAACCTCAAAAAATTCCCGAATCGCACAAGCTACCTAAGAATATCGATACGAATAGAATATCAAAATTTTACATTTTTTAGTGACTGTCCAAAAAATATCAATAATTTAAATTCATAAACGTCTGAAAATATAAGAATCAAGAAAAAAACATAAAAACACCTCAAAAAATTCCCGAAGCGCACCAGTCACTTTAGAATATCGATACGAATAGTATATCTTCATCAAAAAAAATTCTTGACTGCCTTAAAAATATCAAAAAATTTATTTCGTAAACGTTCAAAAATAATCAAGAAAAAGATATAAAAACACCTCAAAAAATTCTCGAATCGCACCAGTCACCTTAGAATATCGATACGAATAAGATATCAAAATTTCACATTTTTTCCCGACTGTCCAAAAAATATCAAAAATTTAAATTCATATACGTCCAAAAAATATAAAAATCAAGAAAAAGACATAAAAACACATCAAAAAACTATCGAATCACACTACACCTTATAATATCAATAGGAATAAAATATATAAAAAAATATTTTTTTGTGACTGCCCGAAAAACACAAAAAAAATTAATTCATAAACGTATGATAAATATAAAAAACAAGAAAAACACCTTAAAAAATTTCTGAATCGCACCAGACACCTTAGAATATAAATACGAATAAAATATCAGAATATCAGGCCTTTGCACAATGCATAGAGGATCACTGACATCTACAATATATGAGTGAGAGGGTCGAGAGAGAGAGATAGAAGAGGGCTAGGCTGGTTCACATGGAGATTTTCTGGGTGGTCCCAGACCCCGATATTCTAGTAGGCCACGTAGAGCTCCATCACAGAAGTTCCAGGGTAGTATATTTGATCTTCAGGGACAGTCAGGCCCAGGTGAGGGTTCACGAGCATCAGGTTCTCAGCAGCAGAGGGGTTTAAGCCAGACTAGGACAGTACTGCCGCGTTGTGCTACTTGCGGTATGATGCATTTTGGGAGGTGCAGGTAGGGTTCCACAGGTTGTTATTCTTGTGGACAGGACGGGCATGGGTGGAGAAACTTCTCAACCATAGGTTAGGGTAGTATAGGTCAGTCGACCGGGTCAGTAGTAGGTTCTTCCTCATCAGCACAGTCTACAGGGCGTGGACCCCAGACTTCAGCAGGTAGAGGCAGAGGCGGAGGCAGAGAGGGAGCATCTAGTTCTGGTAGTGGCCAGAACCGTACATAGTCACTAGCCGGCCAATAGGACTCAAAGTCATCACCAGATGTTGTGACACGTGCATTAATTGTTTGCTCCCATTCTGTTTATGCTTTGCTAGATCCTGGATCTACTCTATCTTATGTTACTCCATTTATTGCGGGGAAGTTATGTATAGTAGCAGAGTCACTAGATCGACTCTTTATTGTACCTACACTAGTTTGTTAGTCTATTATTGCCAGGAAAGTCTATTGAGGTTGCACGATAGAAATTATCGATCGTCAGACCTCTATAGACCTAGTAGAGTTAGAGATGGTCGATTTCGACATCATTATGGGTATGGACTAGTTAGCATCTTGTTATGCTAATGTTGAGTGTCGGACAAAGATTGTTAGATTCCACTTTACAGAAGAGGAGATTCGGGAATGGAAAGGCGATACAACAATGATGAAATGTAGGTTTATTTCCTATCTTAAGGTGAGGAAGATGATTACTAAGGGTTGTATTTATCATATTGTTCGCGTTCATGATATAGATTCAGAACCACAGACTCTTCAGTCTATTTCGGTAGTTAATGAGTTTCTAGATGTATTTCCAGATGAGCTTCCTGGTATCCCTCCAGAATGGGAAATTGATTTTGCTATCGATATGCTACCAGGTACACAACCCATATCTATCCCTCCTTATAGAATGGCTCCTGCCGAGCTGAAGGAGTTGAAGGATTAACTGAAAGATTTGCTTGACAAAGGCTTTATCAGGCCCAATTCTTCACCATGGGGTGCACCAATATTATTTGTGAGAAAAAAAGATAGCTCGCTAAGGATGTGTATCGATTATCGACAGCGGAACAAGGCTACTATAAATAATAGATATCCCTTTCCAAGGATCGATGACTTTTTGGATCAACTACAAGGTGCTAAGTACTTCTTGAAGATTGATTTGAGATCAAGGTACCATTAGGTACGAGTTCGGGAGAAAGATATTCCGAAGACAACTTTTAGAACTGGTATGGGCATTTTGAGTTTTTGGTTATGTCCTTTGGATTGACCAATGCCCCAACAGTGTTTATGGACATGATGAATAGCATATTCAGGCCGTATCTAGATACGTTTGTGATTGTATTTATTGATGATATTTGGTCTATTCGCATTCAAAAGCTGAGCATGCAGATTATTTGCGAGCAGTCCTTCAGGTTCTTCGAGAGCAGGAACTTTATGCAAAGTTCTCTAAGTGTGAGTTCTGGTTGAGCTTTGTGGCTTTCCTAGGCCATATTATATTAGATGCAGGCATTGCAGTTGATACACAAAAGATTGAGGCCGTAAAGACTTTGCTCAGACCCATGACTCCGATCGAGGTTCGTAGTTTGTTAGGATTAGATGGGTACTACATAAGTTTTGTAGAGGGGTTTTCTTCACTTTCAGCACCATTAACAAAGCTGACTCAAAAAGCAGCTAGTTCCAGTGGATTGAGGCTTGCGAGCATAGTTTCTAGGAGCTGAAGGACATGTTGACATCATCACCAGTTCTAGCATTGCCACAGGGTTCAGAGGGCTATGCGGTGCACTGTGATGCTTCTGGTGTTGGGTTGGGATGTGTTCTAATGCAACATGGTAAGGTTATCGCATATGCTTCAAGGCAGTTGAGGAAGCACGAAAAGAACTATCCGACTTATGATTTAGAGTTAGCTGGAGTTGTGCATCCGTTAAAGATCTGGAGACACTATTTGTATGGTGTTCATGTTGACATCTTCACAGATCATAAAAGCCTTCAATATATATTTAGATAGAAGCAGTTAAATCTATGACAACGTCGATGGCTTGAGTTACTGAAATACTACGACGTGGATATTTTATATCATCCAGGAAAGGCGAACATGGTAGCCGATGCCTTCAGCCGAAGATCTATGGGTAGTTTATCCTATTTAGGTGTTGAGAAACATGAGCTAGAGTGAGAGATTCATTAGTTAGATAGCTTGGGAGTCAGATTATTAGAGGCAGATGATAGTGGGGTCACAATTCAGGACACAACCGTATTATCTCTAGTTGTGGAGGTAAAAGCACGGCAACAGGAGGATCTTAGATTAGAGTAGCTCAGAGCCAAGGCTCAGGATCAGTAGTCCTTAGCATTTGATATAGCAGGGGATGGAGTCCTTAGATATAGCGGTCGATTGTGTGTTTCAGATATTGCAGGGCTTCGACATCAGATTATGAAAGAGGCACATCATTCACGTTATTCTATTCACCCTAGTTCGATGAAGATGTACCGTGATATTAAGGAGATCTATTGGTGGCACAGGATGAAGAAGGACGTTGCTGAGTTTGTGGCATAGTGTCCTAACTGCCAACAGGTGAAAGTTGAGCACCAAAAGCCCGCTGGGCTAGTCCAGGAGATAGCCATTCCTTTGTGGAAGTGCGAAGCAATTAACATGGATTTTACTATAGGGTTACCTCAATCGCGTCGTAAGTTTGACTCTATTTGGGTAATTGTTGACAAACTAAAAAAATCCCACTTCTTACCAGTCAAGACTACTTTCACAGCTGAAGATTATGTAGGGCTTTACATCCGAGAGATTGTTAGGTTGCACAACGTCCCAATATCTATTATCTCGGATAGAGGATCACAATTTACCGCTAACTTCTGGAAGTCTTTCCAGAAAGGATTAGGGGTGTCCAAGTTAATCTTAATACCGCCTTTCACCCTCAGACAAATGGCCAAGATGAACGCACCATTTTAACACTTGAGGACATGCTACGGGCATGCATGCTGGACTTTAATGGAAGTTGGGATGACCACTTACCTCTTATTGAGTTCTCATACAATAATAGTTATCAATCCAACATTGGGATGGCACCTTATCAAGCTTTGTATGGGAGAAAATGTAGATCCCCCATTGGACACTTCGATGTAGGTGAGTCAGGTTTGATTGGACCTGACTTAGTACATAAGACAGTGGAGCAGGTTAAGCTCATTCGGGAGAGATTGCTAACCGCTCAAAGCCGACAAAAGTCTTACTTAGATGTGCGATGGAGGGAGTTATAGTTTTGTGTCGATAACTAGGTATTCTTAAAAGTCTTTCCTATGAGAGGTGTTATGATATTTGGCAAGAAAGGAAAGCTTAGTCCAAGATTCATTGACCCATACCGGATCATTCAGAGGGTAGGACGAGTTGCTTATGAGTTAGAATTGTCTTCGGGGCTAGAATCTGTTCATCCAATTTTCCATGTATCGATGCTACGAAAGTGTGTAGGAGACCCTTCTCGGTTTGTCCCATTTGAGGATGTTCAAATCACAGAGGAAATGTCCTACGAGGAAACTCCAGTTGCCAAAGAGGTGGCTTCGGTTAAAGTGTTGTGGAGAAACAAGAATAGAGAAGAGGTGACCTAGGAAGCTGAGGATGGCATGAGGTTCAAATATCCTCACTTGTTTCATACCCCAGAGTGATGACATATCAGTTTATATTAGTGTAGTGAGGTAAGATACCTATATGATCTTTTTATATTATTGCTTATTATTATGGTTGTTGTCATTTTATTTTTTTGCTCGTACTATTATTGTGGAACTATAGTGCTTAGCTATTTATGTCGTCCTGTAAGACGCTTAGGTTAGAATTTCTGCGTTTCAGGTTCCTGGATAGTCACATTTACAAAGGATACTCTGCCTAAATTTTGGCAACTCCTAAGGACTTAACCGTGTGACTCAGATTTTTCATTCGAGGATGAATGTTTCTAAGGGGGGAAAGATGTAACACCCCGACTTTTTGAAACATCTAAATTAACTCGTTCCTTTGTGGAAAGACAAAGAAGGTGAGTAATAAATTAAGAATGATGTGATATGTCATATTTGAAGTGTTCAAGGGTTGTATCTCAAGTTTTGAAGTTAGGTAAGTCACAAAATAAAAGTTGGCGAAAGTTATCGTAAGTTCCTTTTTAAAGATTTCTCTGAAATTTGGGTCAAATTTCTCAGAAGTTTTCTCCCAATATATAAAGATTTATGAGGCCCACGACCCATTAAATCGAAGGTCTACAAATCTAGTTTCTAACGCATCAAATCATTTATTCATACGACTTCATAATGGAGAGATATTTGTATTTTCGCGAGACTGCGCAAGCAGGCACATGAGGTGGGCCTCCTAGGTCGGTGGAACCTTATAATACAGCATCTTCTTCATTTGTCTTCATTCAAACTCGTAAGAAACCCACGAAAATCAGAGATTTACTCCTCAAATCATCCTTGTGTGTTCATGATATCTTCTTGACTCCTTATCAAAAATTGCCCTATGTCGCGAGCTCGTCATTTTGGGATAGTTTTCATGGTGAATTGAGCGGTGTAGCTCCGTGGGGGTTGGGGCAGCAGGTTTTTTTTTTTCCAGTGGATTGATTTTACTCAAGTGTTCTGGGCGTGTAAAGAAATGTAGGAACCATGTTTTATCAGTTTATGGATACCTTAGGTCTTGGAGAGTAATTTACGATAGGATTGTCGAATTGTCGTAGTAATTCTTGTCCTTAATTACTGTTTGATTTTACCTTTTTTTTTAGTGTTGTAGTGGTGCGGACAGAGGTATTTTCAGCATAAATTATAAAGGAAAAGGTATGTTAAGGCTATTCCCTTCGTTCGGCATGTTTCCTTAGAGCTCAAGAGTGATATAATAGGGTAGTTAATGTTGGTGATCTTGTAGATGTAATTGTGAGTGGTTGGCTGATTGAGTGATTATAAACCCTCATTTTAAGAACTCATAATTTGTTAAGAACGACCCTAAGTTAGGAACGACTTGGAGACTATTTATATATATTGTTTATAGCTAAATTGCTCGCCTTTAGCCTATTCAATTGTTGGTTGTCACCCTTGGGGCTATTGTAGTTAGCTGTTGAGATATGAACTGCCTATGAGGGCTATGATGTTGTCTAATAGGACTATGTTATTGGCAAAAGGGCTATGTGTTGCCCACGGGGTTATATTGATGACAAAGAGTGTTATGTGTTGTCTACAGGGCTATTTTAACGCCAAAGAGGGCTATGTGTTGCCTATAGGGCTATGTTGATGCAAAGGAGGGCTATGTGCAGCCCACAAAGCTATGATATTGCCTAAGAGGGCTATGTGTTCCGTACGTGGCTATATCATTGCCAAAAAGGTCTATGTGACTTCTTACAAAGACAAGGGGCTACCGATAGGGGTATGTAGATTGGTTTGGCACCTTCTGGGCTTATGGGGGCCTAGGTAGGTGGTATGTTGTTTGTACCTGCCGAGCTTATGGGGGCTTGATTAGCTTGCTGTTTGATCATTTTTGTATTTTTAGATTTAGTAGTGGGTTAGCATGCTTATCTAAATTTTGATCTCCTTACCTGATTGCTTTTGGTATATTATGATACTTGCTCATTTAGTCTATAACCTTCCATACTCTGTACATTATTTCGTACTGACGCCCCATTGCTTGGAGGGCGCTGCATTCATGCAAGCAAGTCCTGGCAGACGACCCAATAGACCTCCTCAGCAGCAAGATTGACTTTTATCCGGTTGGCTAGCCCCTTTCCTTCGAAGCCGCCAGAGTTGGGAGGTTTGTTAGCCTTTGTTGTATATATTTTTTATGGGTAGGCTGGGGTCCTGTCCTGCCAATCTTTACTACTCTTAGAGGCTTGCAAACTAGTGTGTGAAGTGTATAGCTACGTTATGCCCATGCTGGCCTAGTTTGTTTGTTTGCTGAAGCTTGTGAGCTGTTTGATGTATTGTCTTGATATATACCTGCTTTCAGTTTTGGAATAGAGATCATGGTGGCCTCGACGGCCCAATCAGGACTTCTGTGCTAGTTGGCTATTTCTTTATATGAACTCTTGGGAGTAGCTGTTTCTTTTATAGATCTGATGACAGGGGCCTTGCCGGCCGAGGGCTTAGTTTTAAGTCGAGATATACTTGTTTATTTTCTTGATTGTGTGTGGCTGCCAAGCGCTAGTAGCAAATGGTTTAGCAGGGTCGGCTTGGGCCTGAGTTTTGACCTTAGAATATCGAAACAAAAATATGATAAACAAATTACTCTTTTTCAAAAAAAATTGCCATCGCTTGTGTTGAAAGTGGATGTTCTTTTGCAAAATTTAAGTCTCAGTTCCGATCAATACTGATGACTTGAATGGTGCTCTCAATCAAACGAACATGAATGTGCGGCTACGACGAGACCAAATGAAGTTGCATAGACAATATGTGAACTCTTTGCATCTTGTTGTGATTAGCCATTTATCGAATTGATTCTCTTGTTATAATCGTTGCACACTAGCAAAAATGTGTAGTCTTATTTGACTTAAGTGTTGATGCCTTATGTAATTAGCTTACTTTGAACCATGCATCAATAAACCTAGAATTTGCCCCGTTAGTCTGATTGATTTATAAAGGTGTGCTCTTGAGATGATCTTAGGCAACTTTAAAGAATGTGAGCCAAATTTGACATATACCTCTTTTGTGGCCTACCCGTGAGCGTGTGAAACTCTTTTGAACACCCTTTGAGCCTTACCTTTCTTTGAAAGAAACTTGATGAACCCTAGACCTTACTTGACCCACTACCTATAATCCTCTTGATTTGGGGTTTAGTGAATAGCCAACTTAGGCCAAAAGCCTAAGTTGGGGGTGTGGTGGAAAGGAAAAGGAGAAGTCAAGAAGTGCAAGAAAAAGTCTCTCTAACCCATGGTATTGCAAAACAAAATGGAAACCCTCCAATTTTTTTTTTTGGAATAAAAGTGCAAAAGGAATTGGGTTTCCAAGCAATACATGGAGAGTGAATAAAAGGATGACTTAGAAGCACTAGAAGAAAAAATGAAAAGGGAAAGGAAAAGGACGTTTTGAGAACACCACATCTCAGGAGGATGAAGAAGTCACTGAGCCTAAATGAACATACCTATGCACTCAACTCCTTTACAAGCCTTGAAAAGACCTTTTTGATCTTGAGTAAGCCGAACCGAAAGTCGATTGGAAAATAAGGGTAAACCTATGGGTGAAAACATGTATTGTGTTCTCTTTTTGAATGTGAGCGTTGCATCTGATTCCTGATCTTAAATTGATTAGCCTCTGTGTGTGAATATGGAATCATTCTTTGTGTGAGGGCATTTCGATACTTTCGTTGAGCTTGAACTTACATTAGTAGAAAGTATTGTGAGCATGAGAATCTTTGGTAATGGTGTGTCACAACTTGAATCTTTGAGTACACAATTGAATCTTCGCATAAGTAGTTTGAAGTCTTGTTGTCTACATTCATGATTGAGTTTTGTGTAGCACTGTTTGAGACACCCTCTTTGAATAGCTGAACTTGAGTTTGCTTGATGACAAGCAAAAGTTTAAGTTGGAGGTGTTGATGAGTCCACAAATTGGACTCATTTAGGGCTATATTTTAATAGAAATTGTGTCCTCAAATGCTTATTTCATCTCAATATCTGATGAAAACCCTTAAGTTTCAGGTATTTGAAGTTTGAAGGAAAGCATGGACACTACTTCACAAAAAGGAACGAAAAGGATGAAAAGAACAAGAAAATGAAGGCATGAGGATCGCCGAGTCTACTTGACGAGTTGCCGAAGGGTCTCACTTCGCCTTTTGTTCCAGTGTGCTGATCCCTGAAGGAAAGGATCAAGTCGGTGGTTCAAGGGAGCAGTCGGCGCATCATCGAGAAGGTCCGCGAAGCAGTACTATGTCGCAAATGACCCAGAGCACGACGATGCCAAAGGATGGTGCAAGACGGCGATGAACTACACCAAAGGGCAAATCGCCGAGTTGATCGGCGATTCCAACTAACGTCGCCGAGTGACCGCCGCAGCACATATTTTTGAAAATTATAAATACTCGTTGAGAGTTATAGCTTAGTATCAATTTTTAGTAGTACAATCTTAGTATCAGACTTTGAATAGAGAACAATTAATATAATTTTAGTACATTTTATTTTACTCTCAAGTTTGTAAGGGTTTGAAGACTTGAAGAAGAAAAGGGATTCATCTCTTTCAATTTGGAAGTGGGTCTCTTGGATTCTTCTTTCTTTGCTGAAATCAAGACTTATTTCTCTATACCCATTTGGTTTCAACATCATTGAAGGTATAAATTTCTATCTCTTGATGTGTGGCTTAAAACCCCCATTCTTAGGGTGTGATTTAGCAAATATGTGTTGATATTATTGTTGGGTCTTGCTTGCTGATAGGTTAGATGTATTTTAGTGGTGATTTCACCTAGTGGTTGTGGTTTAATTTAATGGGTTTGTAGTTGCAAATACAAAGCCACCCATGTGTTTTCGGCTTGCCCAAGAGGGAGGTCGCGAAATCAAGACCGCTAGACTGATGGCCTAAGGAGTGGGTCGACATGAGGTTTAACCCGAGAGGGTGAGCCCTAGTCCCATATCCTAACACTCATCTTGAGAGAGTGAGTGGGGAAAGGCGTAGGCTGGCCATCATGCGGCAAATGGGTGTCCGAGAGGAACGCATTTGAAACGGGGTAAGTTGCCCGAGAGGGAACTTATTTACATCTAAAGTTTAGCCTAGTCACTATTATCTTGAAAATTTCCTATCAAAAACATGTACCCAACTATTTATCTCAACTTGTATTGCGGTCACACCTCAAAAACTTTTTCCCATACTTGATTTCCTTGTTATATTTGTTGTTTTTACTTACTAGTGACAAAACCCCCATTGTCATTTGACACTTTTGTGTCCCCCTTTAATTTACAATGTTTTTAATCATTAATGTCTTTATCTACGACTAGTTAGAACTAAATTTTATTTTTCTATTAATTCTCAAAACCGCTCCCTTGGGATACGACCCCAACCCTTGGTTGGGTTACTATACTATTGCACGATCGTAGACACACGTACTGGAAGTTGTGTCATTGATTACACATTTTAAACATCATGGTTCAAGTCCACGATTATACTTCACCTCAGTTCAAGTCCTTGGTCATATTTTATGTTGTTCAAGTCCACGATTATCCTTAACCTCGGTTCAAGTCCTTGGTCATATTTTATGTGGTTCAAGTCCAAAATTATCCTTAACCTCGGTTCAAGTCCTTGGTCATGTTTTATGTGGTTCAAGTCCACGATTATACTTAACCTCGGTTTAAGTCCTTTGTCGTATTTTATGTGGTTCAAGTCCACGATAGCCTTTGATCAAGTACTCGGTTATTCCAAATCTTGGTTCAATTCCTTGATCCTTCATATTCATTCGGTTCAAGTCTTTATTTCCCTATTAGCTCTAGGTAAGGTTTGGGCACATGGATTAGTTCGGTTCAAGTCTAGAAAGTTGTGGTAATCTTGGAAAATTCATCGAATCTGCTTACTTCATTTCAACTCTCCCGTCTTTGCACCTGTCGTGATACGATTCTCACAAGAAGAATAAAAAAAACTGCGGAAATCAAATACAAGAAAGTAAAGGATAAATAGATAGACGCAAAAAGAGGAAACAAAGAGCAACCTAAGGGTATATTAAACCCAAAGACCTCACCTTGTTAATCCAACAAGAAGCACCTAACTCTTATGAAGACCTCAAGGGAATCGATATCCCAAGCAACCCCCGTTTCTAAACAAGTTTCAACAAAAGTTTTACCAAGCTTTCAACACTCACACAAGGAGTGTAGGTTTTTAACCATTTTCAAAAAAACAAATCTAACCCTAAAATGAACCCCTAAAGGCCTATTTATAGTTTTAGGCATTATTGCATAGATGGGCCCAAAAGTGACCCGAAATGGCCAATGGGCGAGCTAAGTCGGGCTCGCCCAATCCTCTTGGCGAGTCGGCGATCTGAGCTTCACCTTGGCTCCCTTCCTTGATGGCTACTGTAACTTTTGGCGGTATTGGGGTCCATTGGGCAATGCGCCGAATGCTCTCCATGCTCACCGAATGAGCATCTTGTTTCTGTATCTCCTTAGGCCATTAGGCGATCTGGTGGTCATCGCCCAAGCCATTGGGCGATGCGCCAAGTGGACATGCTCGCCCAAAGTGACAGTTTTGTCAACTGTCTTTCCTCCACGCTCCAAGCTATCATCCACATAGGGTGTTGCTCAGCTGGGAGCTCCTTCAAAGCATATTTCTCAAGCCCACGAACCTCCATCCTCGAGAACGATCCATCAATACGTTGAAGTTCGTGGATGGATGGTTTGGAGGCAATCCATATTGTATCATTCTCCCCTTCTTGAAAAGCATTCATCCTCGAATCCATATCTTGCAAAACCATAAGGGAAGCAAATAAGAACAACATCCTCATGGCATGATGAGGGTTAGCGTTAGCGATAGCAAATTCATCACCATGCCAAGGATGCACAAATTTAACATATAACCAAGCATCACGAATATCAACCTCGGGTTTGTAACCCATCAAAGTAATAGATACTTGGATGAGTAAGAAATATTGACAAAGGAGTAAAGCGAAGGAGCCAATACACTTACACAACTTCATATGTAGGCCCTCATTGGTTCCACCTTCAAACAAGCACAAGGCCTCCCTTATGTCAAGTGGAACATAAACATTCTCAAAACTAAGTGCAAGGGCATAAACAAAGTTAACCCAACTTAACACTCCATCCAATGCACTAGCTAACTTCAAGAATGTAATTATTCCCAATTCATGAGCTGGGTCAAATACAAAAGTATCCTCCACACAACTTGGCAAACAAACCTCATTCAAGCACATAAGATCAAGTAATAACACCAAATAAGAATCACAAGAAAGAAAGAGGGTGTTACTACCATACCCAACACAATTTAGATCAACACTGAGGTCAAATGGGAAGGAAAAATATAGCATCGAGTCAATGAGACTCTCATTTTCCCCATTGATTCCACTATTACCATAAAATATGGTACCCACACAAATATGAGTATCATCATATGCAAATAGATAATAGAGAAAGGTGTCATGCTCACTAGGGACATCTAAGGTGTTCTCATATGTAAGATCACAACTAGGTTCAAGGATCCTAGCACACATCACTTTACAAGAAGGAACACACAAAGACATCATGACAAATTTAAAATAAACTTCACATTCTCTCAACAAAGAACTCCTACCCCCATAAAATGTATGATCGACAAGATCATACTTAAAGCAAGAGTAAAGAAAGGGGTTTAGGAAACTACCCTTCCCCGTACACAATGTAGGCTCCACAATCGGATTGTAAATCCTCAAGAACTTTCCATCGTAGGGAAATGTGTCAACAAATCCATCCAAATGATACTTGTCATCTTGACCAAGCATCACTGCACAAGTGCCACAATTTAATTCACTACCGGGGTCAAATGGAAAGGAGATCCATGGACTTGGATCAAGTACTTCTCCTTTTGCCCGATTGGCACTCTCATTTTCCAACATCATACTCCACTCAACAGCATGAGCATCATCATATGTAAATAAGTAATAGAGAAAGGTGTATCTTAAGTCTACTTCCTCTAGGGTGTTTTCATGGGTATGACTACTATTAGATTCAAACTCATGAGTCATACCATTGACAATTGGAACACACCAAGAAGAAGAGGTAATGGAGAAACAAACACCACCTTCCTCCTCATCACAATCCGTCCCTACAAAAGTACTCTCATCTTCCAAGAAGAAATTTCCATATTTTAGAGGACAAGCTTCAAACCATAGTGGGTTACTTAACAAGTATAGTTATCAAGAACTATACTGCTCTCATGATTCACACCACTAGGTACATCACTAGGAGTGATTTCATCATCTTCAAATAAGATATTGTACTTAAAGTGGGAATGATCAACCACTAGGGAAGAATTAAAACATTCAAGTTCACCCTAAAAAAGACACATATCATTTTTCGAAGCATGTTCAAGCACATGATCTCTATGAGCAAAGCAAGCAATAAGATCTTCCACAATAGATATGCTCATAGAGCCACTCCTATTCAGTTAATCAATATTATCATTAGTACCACTAACTTGAGGTTTCTTAATCACATTACAAGGACCCTCAACCAGTGAACTACCCTCACACACATGTATCCAACACAATCATCACACGATAATGAACTAGCATTAAAAGTATAGGTGTCAACACTAGGTGGACACAAATTGATCTTTGTAGAAGAATCAATTCGGTCATCAATAGGATCAACTAGTGTATCCACACTCTCAACAAGCACAGTATAAATACAAGGTAAAGAAACAATAGGCTCACATGTAGACAAGCTAACATTTACACTTTGTTCATTTGCAATGGTAAAAGTGTTAAATTTAGCTATGGCACCTTGCCGCCCGCAAGAAAGATCTTCTTTACCCTCAAATGACACTCCCTTAGAAATGTTTGGACATCCCGCAAAAGCATCCGTCACAAGGGCTTCACGAGGATCCTGCAAAAGGAAAGAAATAGAATGGAGAAGGGAAGAGTGAGACGAGTTAGCTTGCAACTCATGATCATTAAGGATCAATGCACTTTCGACTTCTACATCCTCCCTTATCTCTTTATGCTCAACCAATAACAACTTGGCCTTTCCCTTCAACTTTCTTTTTTCTCCTTCTCCTTGGGCCTCAGCCTCCACATGTCCTTCCTCCTTTTTCCTTTTATCCCTCAACTCATCCGTCTTTCGATACAACTTTATGACTTGGGATGGTGACATTGGCTTAAGGACATATTTACAACCCATCGACATGACGGTATAGGTGTTGTGCCTTCCATCATGTATTGATGCGTGGATTTGTTGCCAAGGCCTCCCGAGTAGTACATAACTAGCTTGCATGGGAATCATATCACAAAGTACAGCATCATGATATTTCCCAATTTGGAACTTAATCAACACCTGCTGATGTACCCTCAATTTCTCCTCATTTAACCATTGAAGTGTGTATGATTTAGCATGCTTAGTGGTAGGAAGCTTCAAGTAGTCCACCACGGCAGTGCTAGCAAGGTTGGCACAACTTCCACTATCAATGATCAAGACACAAACTTGGTTCTGGATAAGGCACTTGGAATAGAAGATATTTTCTCTTTGCTCGTGATTGATCATGGCCTTCCTAGGTATAGTTCGCCTTACCACACATGATAGTAGTGTGAACTCCTTTTCTTCGGACCAAGTCTCATCCATTCGTGATAGCCCATCCTCTATGCCAGTCATATGCTCATGCATACGCCCAATCATCCGACTTACACCCATAGTCGCTTCCATGATGGTTTCCAAAGTAACCTTCCACTTAGGTGGGTGGGTTTCACTTCCGGTTGCCATGGTACCTAACAATTAAGACAGCTCAACAAAAACAGCACACAATGTTAGCGTTAGTAAAATAAGCTCACAATCACTCGTGTTTGCACACCTTTGATTGGCTCTCAAGTTGGCACGGCTAATGTTGAAGATTGCTTATACTCGGTTGATCACAAGGTCTCAATTTCTACTCTTGGCCGGAGTGGATTTTTGTTTGAAGAAAGACGGACGACTCGATTAAATCAAACGGACTTGAATCAAGAAGTTAACTACGAAGTAAAATGAAAAAAAGCACGAAAAGAAAAGCACTAACAAAGAAGTGAATTTCAAAAACCAATAGTCAACAAGTAGGTAATTACAAGTTGAGGATCAGTTTAGGAATCTTGATTAAGAACTAGAATCAAAAGAAAGGAAACTAAGAATTAGAACCTGAGATGAAAGGGGTCATAAGATGAGTTTCCCATCGCCAAATGGCCTGTTTTCTTCCCCTAAGTTGAAGTTCAACTCGCCAACTTGAAGATTGACTCGCCAAACTTGACAATCAGAAAAGGCAACTCGGCGATCTGGGTGGAAGTTCGGTGATGCGCCGAGTGGATTCGGCGACCAAGACTTAGCTCGCCGAATTTTCCAGTGTCTTCACCAAAATGAGGTCCAACTCGGCGACCTAACTGCCCAGAGGGCGAGGCGCCAAGTGGAATGGGCGATCCACGTCGGGATTCACCCAAATTCCTCAAGCTGCAACTGTAAGGCTCCGAAAATTTAACCTTGGTGGTCCCCCCTCTTCCTTGGCCTTTAGTATTTACCTTTTTTGGTAAATTCCCATTTTACAAACACTTTAAAACTTTCTCTTTCTTCCTTTTTGGAATAAAAACCTTCTTTTTTCAAATATTCCCTTCTTGAAGATTTGAATGTTCTTCAAGAACTTCAAGAACACTATGAAGACCTAAAATAAAACCCCAAAGATTTTTAGCTCGGAACTTCACGAAAATTTAGGTGAATGCTTTCCTTGATATAGGAAACAAACCCCAATACTTTTTAGCACTCAATTCCTTGCCAAAACTTCCAGATTTCAAAACCCACTTCGTCTTCTTCAAAGCTTCTTCAACCAAAACTTCAATAGTGAGCCAAACCCTTTCAAATCTCAGATCCAAACTCAAATAAGGTTAGGGAACACTAATCTAACCTTAGAAACTTCAAACAAGATTCAAATTAACAAAATATTTTTGGGGTTTTCTAGAAAACGTTTTTGACCTTTTTTTTTGTAACAACCGAAGTCTAGAATTCGTAGGAACGAATCTAAGCCTTGCTCTGATAACAAATGATATGATTCTCACAACAAGAATAACAAAAATAGAGGAAATCAAATACAAGAAAGTAAAGGATAAATAGATAGACGCAAAAAGAGGAAACAAAGAGCAACATAAGGGTATATTAAACCCAAAGACCTCACCTTGGTAATCCAACAAGAAGCACCTAACTCTTATGAAGACCTCAAGGGAATCGATATCCCAAGCAACCCATGTTTCTAAACAAGTTTCAACAAAAGCTTTACCAAGCTTTCAACACTCACACAAGGAGTGTAGGTTTTTAACCATTTTCAACAAAACAAATTTAACCCTAAAATGAACCCCTAAAGGCCTATTTATAGTTTTAGGAATTATTTCATAGATGGGCCCAAAAGTGACCCGAAATGGCCAATGGGCGAGCTAAGTCGGGCTCACCCAATCCTCTTGGTGAGTCGTCGATCAGTTGGCGATCTGAGCTTCACCTTGGCTCCCTTCCTTGATGGCTACTATAACTTTTGGCGGTCTTGGGGTCCATTGGGCAATGCGCCTAATGCTCTCCATGCTCACCGAATGAGCATCCTGTTTCTGTATCTCCTTGGGCCATTAGGCAATCTGGTGGTCATCGCCCAAGCCATTGGGCAATGTGCCAAGTAGAAATTCTCTCCCAAAGTGACAGTTTTGTCAACTGTCTTTCCTTCACGCTCCAAGCTATCATCCACACAGGGTGCTGCTCAGCTGGGAGCTCCTTCAAAGAGCATTTCTCAAGCCCACAAATCTCCATCCTCGAGACGATCCATCAATACGTTGAACTTCGTGGATGGATGGTTTGGAGGCAATCCATATTGTATCACGTCGGGCTTATGTGAGTCCATTTGGGTTTTACTTTCATATTGTGCACAAGCGTACCCGCCGGGTTTATAGGAGCCCGGTCGGATTTAGTTAGCTACTTTCCTTCTCTTTGTGTGTGAGTACACTCGTGTACATACCTATTAGGTATTCCCTCCTGCTTATTTCTGTTAGTATGTTAGATTCTCGCATTTCATATTACTTTTGCTTTTCTTGCTCAATCGTCCTATGATGCCAACTAGGTACCTGTTGTTTTGGTACTCATACTACACTCTACATCTATTTTCGCAATGTAGGTCCGAGCACCAGCTATCAACATTGATTTCGAGCTAGCTTTAGTCATATTAGGAGGCGAGGGTGAGCACATATCATCCTAGATTTTCCCATCTCCTTCCGTATTTATACATTGACTTGTCTTTTGCTTTTTAAGACAGTGTTGTTTCTGTGGTCCACTTTTGGGACTTGTACTATTTTTTTTAGTAGATCTGTACTTATGACTTCTAGGTTCTGGAAGGGATCTTTTATTTGTATATAGTTTTGGCTTGCTTCCGTCCTTCTATTTGTGATTCTTGTTGTTATTATTATTGTGTTGTTGGGTTTTATTTTCTACCCTTAATACCAATACTATATTTTCCGAGATACGGGTTCACTTGCCTACTGGTAGGTTATAGTAGGCGCCATCATGACTCGAGGAATTGGGTCATGACAAGTTGGTATCAGCGCCCTAGGTTCACTGGTCTCACTTGTATAGAGCTAACGTCTAGTAGAGTCTTACATATCGGTGCGAAGACGTCTGTGACTTATCTTGGGGAGGCTACATGATGTCGTTAGGAATATTCCATATTTTGTATCATTTTCGTGCATCCTATGTCTAAATTGGTTTCATGGAATCTCATTTGTGTCACTCTTAGTCTTATGTGTCTATTTATTGTGCTCCTTGATTAAGTATGAGCCCTGAGCCCTTGCAGTGTTGTTATATGTTTCGACTGCGGTATGTGATTCTTTAGTAGTGGATCACATCTTTAGATCTTGTTTGGTAACTATCAGGGGCGAGACACTCGGGCTGATCTTATTTTACTTGATATGTTGGATTTCGACATGATTTTGGGCATGTACTGGTTATCCCCTCACCAAAGTAGTTTTGGATTGCTATGCCAAGATAACACCTTTGCCATGCCTGATATTCCGTCGGTGGTGTGGCAGGGCTCTTCTAGTTGCACGCGGGTTGGGGTGATTTCTTGCATTCAAGCTCAGAGGTTAGTGGGTAGCTAATGTTTGTATTACTTGGCTTATGTTAGAGATGTTAGTTGGGAGGGCCCTACGGTTGATTCACTGCCTGTAGCGAGAGTTTGCTGATGTGTTTCATGCCGAGCTGCCTGGCCTACCCCCAGATTGTGAAATTGATTTCGCCATTGACTTGGAGCTGGGTACTCGTCCTATTTCTATCTCACTGTACCGTATGCCCCCCGCAGAGCTCAAGGAGTTCAGTGTCCAGCTTCAGGATCTCTTAGGTAAGGGATTCATTCGACCTAGTTTAATGCCTTGGGGTTCCCCACTCCTATTTGTCAAGAAGAAGAACGATACTATGCGGATGTGTATTGTAACAAGCAGCTGAACAAGGTGACGATGAAGAACCATTACCCTATGCCTTGCATTGATGACCTATTTGACCAGCTTCAAGGTGCCGAGGTGTTTTCTAAGATCGATCTGAGATCCGTTTACCACCAGTTGAGGATTAGGGCAGCGGACATCCCTAAGACCGCATTTAGGACTCGTTACGACCATTATGAGTTCCTAG
This sequence comes from Solanum piurae, assembly GCA_029582685.1. Lineage (NCBI taxonomy): Eukaryota > Viridiplantae > Streptophyta > Magnoliopsida > Solanales > Solanaceae > Solanum > Solanum piurae. Next base: position 28,012 of record JAJOOO010001551.1, on the reverse strand, counting down.
TGATGTCTTTTGGGTTGACTAATGCCTCTGCTGCCTTCATGGACTTGATGACTCATGTATTCAGGCCGTACCTTAACTCCTTTGTTATAGTATTCATCGGTGATATATTGGTATACTCGCGGAGTCGGAGTGAGCATGAGCATAATTTGAGGATAGTTCTCCAGACTTTGAGAGATCATCGACTTTATGCCTAGTTCTCAAAGTGCAAGTTTTGGCTTGAGTTTGTAGCATTCTTGGGGCACGTGGTGTTGAAGGATGGAATTATGGTGGATCAGACAAAGATTGAGGCTATCCATGACTGGGCCAAGCCCACCTCTGTGACTGAGATTCGTAGCTTCATTGGATTGGTAGGGTATTACATGCATTTTGTTGAGGGCTTTTCTACTATAGCAACACCTTTGACTCGGTTGATTCGCCAGGATGTTCCCTTTGAGTGGTCGAAGAAGTGTGAGAGGAGCTTTTTGAGGCTCAAGGAGTTGCTTACTACCGCTCTTATATTGACTCTTCCAGTTGAGGGTGAGGCATTCACAGTTTATTGTGACGCATTCGACATTGGTTTGGGTTGTGTTTTGATGCAACAGGGTCGTGTTATTGCTTATGCGTCGATGCATCTTAAGCTGCATGAGTGCAACTATCCCACTCATGACTTAGAGCTGGAGGTGGTAGTTTTCACGCTTAAGATTTGGAGGCACTACCTATATGGAGTGCATTGCGCGATCTACACTGACCACCGGAGCCTTCAGTACACTATGCGCCAAACGGATCTTAATTCGAGGGAGCACCATTGGATTGAGCTCCTGAAGGACTATGACCTCTCTATTCTCTACCATCCGAGAAAGGCAAATGTAGTAGCGAATGCCTTGGGCCGGAAGGTAGTGAGTATGGGTAGTCTAGCCTTCCTTTCTATTTCGGAGTGGTATTTGGCTTTGGACATCCATTCTTTAGCCAACCAGATGATCCGACTTGATCTTTCAAATTCCAGATGGGTGTTAGCTCATGTGGGGGTTCAGTCATATTTGTTAGATCGGATCCATGGGTGACAGTTTGAGGATGAGTCTTTGGTGGCACTCAAAGATAGAGTATTTGCAGGTGATGCTAGGTCGGCTACTTTAGATTCAGATGGGGTGTTGAGGTTTTCCGGCCGATTGTGTGTTCCGAGAGTTGGGGGTTGATACGTCCAAACTTACACCTCAATTAAGAGGTATAAATGGTCGAAGTCAATTTATAGAACTCAACGTGAGCTGAGGTCGATCCCATAGAAAATTTCTTCACATAAATGATTTCACTGTCGCGTTTATTCAAATGTCGTTATGATTTCCTAAAGAAACAGTTACGGAAAGTACAATGGGTTTAGCTGTAAAGCTCTAGTAACCAAGGTTTTTAACTAAGATCTAATTTACCAATTAACCGAATATCAATTTTAAAGTTGTTTCGATAATTAAATGAAACTAGGATTGTGTTCCCCATAGCGTTGCATCTAATGTTCTTCCATAGTTGAAATTCAGGCAATTTATCTCTACAAAATGTAGGCGAGCAAAATATATCTGATACTTTTCAGTCTAACCAAATAATTTTCACTCAAGTCCTCTCGGTCCCAGAGTGTTACAAGTTCTACCATCGCTTACAATAGTGTTAAAGTTCTCTTTACTCGAACTCGAACTTTGACTCCACTTCGTCATGTTAATTTAGCTTTTTCCTAACTATCATTTTTCTCTCGAACAAATGACATATATAGGCTCACTCAAATGTGTGCACTCATTAGAATACATGAATAACGAAAGTGAAATTATAATTTGTAAATATAAATCACCTTTCACTAGTTTTACGAAATTACATTTAGATTTACGTCATAGATCCCACAATCCCAGTTGTGGTATTTAGCCACTCATGATTTCACGTAAACTTACAGAAGTGTAAAATGAAAACATGACAAGAAAATACTTATGAAAATAAGCAAATCGATAAGCACTTTGATAATTCAAGAATCGGAAATCCAACTTTCAAACTTAATTCAATGTTAATCTTCGAAACCAAAAGCTAAGAATATTTTAAAATTGTGTTCTTCGTTCAAGATAAGACGAAATAAAAACTAAAAACAACCTAATTAATTTAAATAAAGTGTTTTTAAAAAGAGTCCTACTCGAAGTAGGATTGAACTGTCGGGCACTTCACGGATGTCACCACGGTCCGTCAAGGGCTTTACGGTCCGTGAAGCCCTTGGTCTTCACTTGGAATTCCCCAAACTTGGTTCTTCAATGCTTTCACACTGGAAACTGCATCATGGACAACACGACAGTCCGTTATAGAGACCATGGTCCGTCTGGGTGTCCGTGGTCTTCACTTAGACTTCCCCAAGCTTGGGTCTTCAATGCTTGCACACTGGAAATTGCATCAAGGACAACACCACAGGCCGTTATAGAGACCATGGTCCGTCTGGGCGTCTGTGGTCTTCACTTAGACTTTCCCAAGATTGGGTCTTCAATGATTGCACACTGGAAATTGCATTACGGACAACACCACAGACCGTTATAGAGACCACGGTTCGTCTGGGTGTCCGTGGTCTCCACTTAGTCAAATCCCATTTTCACTCCTTAACTCCTGGCCATTGGATCAACTTGACAGACCATGTAACGATTCGTTTTGACCTTCACGGCCCGTATAGGCGTCCGTGATCTTCACTTGGGTTATCAACAACTCAAATTCCAGCTTGTATTTTCATCTTTTCTTTTATCTTTCACGACTACCTATTTTACCTGTACAAACACTACCAAACACATCATATCCATATAACTACACTCGATTTTAGTACTAATTCTTAGTTTTCAAGCATCAAATGTTCCAAGATTTTGCGGCACATCAACACCCTCAACTTAGAACCATTGCTTGTCCTCAAGTGATGAGAAGAAAATTATACATTCAGCAGTAACTCATTCAAACTCTTTTGACACTGTCAAACACCCATCTCAATCACAAATTGTATCCAAACCAATTAATTTAACATGCAAGGATCAATATATGACATCACATTACTCACAGTCGACCATGCTTATGCCTGTGTACTATCAGTTAGCACAATCTACTATCAAATGCAATCATTGTGTCCTCACACCAAAGAAGTCCCTCACTCATGTTAATTAGGACTAAATTCTACGCTCACACTCTCAAAGAACTTCTAACACTAACAACAAAAGACCATAGGCTTGCCCTTGCTTTCTACGCTGTATCTTTCAAACACCTGGAATAGATCACTGTAGGACTTTATTGTCTTGTAACATAGGCTCAGGCTAGGGAATGGATATTTGGGTTTGTGAGTGACTAATCCTTTGTTTCTCCAAATTTTTGTTTGCACACAACTTTTTCTGAATGATTCCCTTTTTTTCTTCATTTCAGGACATCCCAACGGCCATTACTTTTTTTTTTATATATTTTTTTTTATGCATTCAACTCACTGGTTGAACCTTCTTTTTCACTTCTTCTTTCTTCTTGGATTGCAATCACCCTCAACTTAGGCTTTTGGCCTGAGTTGTGACATCGTATCTTTAGAGACCAAATGATATGATATTTAATGGGTAAGAACAAAAACTGATTTTCAGGCTCAAATCGGGTCCAAGTGATAAGCTTTTTATTTGGTTGTTTTATTTTTGGCTTTTTAGTGACTTAGCAAAAATGTCCTACTGATCCTTTCCTATCCGATTATTCTCAAATTTAAGCAAGACTACTCGGGAAATTTCTAGTTTTTGCTCCTAGCGTTAGACTTCTAGCAAACCTCACACACACATGACACAGGACTACATTTTCCAGTTTCTCAGTTCACTAATTTATCTCCAGATTAGCAATGTTCAACATGTCAGTACATACGATGTCATCTAAAGATCCTAACAGTCAAATCTTAGATCAAGGTAATTATTTCACACGGACTAGCTGCTGCACAACTCCAACACATAAACACTTCATATTCTTATCAAAACACAAAAACAAAGCAATCACAGTTTTCACAATCAACACAGAGTCAACCTCCATTCATCCTAACAGCTAGAATGGAAGGTTACTCACCACCCCATCCTCAAACAAAAAGACTTTGCCCTCAAATTCAATGAAGAAAAACAAAATAGGGCTATGAGGAGGGGGCATACCTACAGCGCTCTAGGCGCCGGTAGCCAGATCAGGGTCGACACCCTTATCAATGGGTGCATTCTCAGAAACCAACTTAGGCTCAGGCTGGCTACCACTTAGTGCAACAGGTGCTCTGCTACCAGAAGCGCCAGTTAACATTATTGCATCTCGCTGTTGTTGCGTAGGTGCTTCTTTTTCTCTAGCTTCCTTCTTCGATGCCTTACAAGTTTTCTTTTATTGCCTTCTTTCTTCTTTGGACAAGTCTTCCAATAGCTCATCATCATATTTTCTAGCTTTTTTCTTTCTCTTGCCGGATTTGCTTTTAGGGAGTCCCCCCCAGAGATCGTCAAGGGACTGAGTGGTAGCCTGCTCACTAAATATCTTCATCAATGACTCTGGCATGACCGAAGTAGGCACCTGTACCGGCTTCTCATCCAGTTTAGCAACTTGAGCTCGCATCTCAGCTAATTGTTGCTTGAACTCTTCAGTATTGCTTGAACCGGTAGCCTGTAACTGCGCTTGAACATGGGCCTCCAAGCCATCCATCATATTTTTTAAAATCGCAAGCTTCTTCTGCATTTCATATTTTATGCGCTTCTCCGCAGCTAATACATCGCGCTCTATGAGCTGGGGCATCCAGTTGATAATTTGGTCGACCAAAATCTTGGTCTGTCGCTGGTCTGCAACCAACCTGTCAAGGAAAGTAGTGGGAAGAGTGATATAAGTACATGTAGCCTGGGAGTCTAAAGCTGGTGGCGATGATGGTTCCCCCGAAGCTGGCTGTGATGACTCACCCTACTCAATTTGTCCTGCAACCTGTGGGATGACTACTGGTGTATGAGTTACTACCGCTAATGGTCCCACCCCTCCTGATTTTCTCCCAAACAGAGGATTGTTGACATCCTGGATTTTGGAAGTTACAATTATCTTAGATGCCTCAACTAGTTTATCCACCAACCTATTTGGAGGAATGTTTGCCTGCAAACAAAGTTTCCCTATCAGACAGGGAAACAGAAAACCTGCTCACTCATGCAACGCTCTATCTCGCATCTCCATGGCAATGATCCAACCCGCATTCACAAGGTAACCGGCCATGAGGTAGGCGACCAATGATGCTAGTGATGGAAAAAGTGTATTGTCATTTGATGTGGGTCGCAGCTGTGCTCGAACTACTGACCACCAGACCTTTGCCGAAAAGGTGAGAGATGGCTTTGTAATCGGCACATGTGGATCATAAACCCATGCTACCACTTCTCTTTCTGTGGAAATGTAACCGGCAATCCAACACATGATGCACTCTCGTGAAATAGGATCCTCCATTTCCAATTCACTTGTGACAGCATGGTGTTTGCCCTCAAATAGTCCAAATAGTCCTATAGAAGTTGGCACTGTATACTCTGGGAAATGTAGCATCCTATTGATTGTTTCCTCAAAGATGTTCACGATCCTTCCCCGCACAGTGATTGTATCCAAAGGATACAATGTGGCTGCAAGTGCCTTCTGCGCTCTCTTTGTTGTTTCATTTTCCGCAACAATGTTCATTAGAGTGGCGGCGTAGATAGCATATAACTCTCGAGGTAGGTGGACCGTGTATTCCCCAGGAGCATTGTTCATTCATTCAAACTGGTGAATCTTGAACAGTCTGTAAATATATGGAAATGCTTGGATGTCTGCCATCACTGCCTTAGTCTCAGGCATGAGTGGTCTCTTTCTAAATCCCCCCCGACTTGTTCACGATTCCATTTTCGAAGAAATCTTCCGACCTGTTCACCATCCATATAGATCTGAAACAATCAATCAGTTGTTGTCTCACCTCTGGGGAAAATTCGCGGAGGTGAACATAATGGACCATTATATCATCTAGAGTCACCTCATCATCCCCCTCTACTCACCTGCCTCTGTCTGAGCTCCAATTTCAGCCTCTGGTCCTACTGCAGGTAGAGATGTGGTTGCATCTTTTTGAGAGCCGCTTTCGGACTCTTCACTGCCTCCCGAACCATCATCAGACTGGCTACTCGAACCAGTATCAGATTGATTTCCCGATTCCTCACCGCTACCGGAACTACTACCTCCCTCTTCAGACTAGGGAGGAGTGTCCTGGAGAATGGCCCTTTTTGTCTGGGTTCTAGTAGTTTGAGGGGGAGGTGCTCCTCAATGGTTGTGTTTATCTGCATCTCGGAACTACTAGACTCTGAAGCATTATGACCTTCCGATTGAGAAGAAGTAGGTGAGTAATGTTTGGTTGCGTTCTTTCTTTGGGGAGCCATAGTACCTGAGAATTACAAAAACCCATTAGTACGCAAAATAGTAAAGTGACACACTATCGGGTACTCATACTTCCCCTGTGTAATTATAACATGACACCTTGCCTTAAGAAAGTCATCACCTAATATATCATTGGGATGGGTCACATAATCAAAATTCAAAATAGAACTAACTGTACATAAATTAAAAATATATTATTTTTGAACGGGAGCCAAGACGGGCCGTGGTGGATACCACGGTCTGTGAATGTAACACCTAGAAAATTAATAGGTGAAACTTAAAATTTTATGCATAATTTGAAGTTGTAAAAGGACCCAAAAACTTGACCAAGTATAAGTTCAAGTGAGGATTCAAGGAAGGTAAATAACCTAAAAAGTTTACTAAGTATAAGTTCAAGTAAGGGTTCAAGGAAGGTAAATGACCCAAAAATTTGACTAAGTATAAGTTCAAGTGAGGGTTCAAGGAAGGTAAATGACCCAAAAATTTGACTAATCATAAGTTCAAGTGAGGGTTCAAGGAAGGTGAAAGGCATCAATGCCCATACAAGCTCCCTTGGACTTTGCCTTAGTTTTTTCAAGGCAAGTCCATGTGGGCAAGGGGTAATTTGGTAATTTTATTTTTTTAAGCCCAAATTAAATGGGTATATTTTATATTAGTTTTAAATAAATATATAAGGTATTTTTAGTCATTAAACACCCCATAAAAAATCATTTTCACAAAGACTCAAATCAAAATCAAAAGTTCATCTTCCTCACAATATTTCTGTCTCTAAAAACCCAAAAAGAAGAAGAGTAAAATTGAAGCTTGGGCTGTAAGAAATCAAGGGGTTTTCATCAAATTCTTCAGGGATTAATCATCAAGGTATGGTAGTTTTAATCTTTGGGTAGATTCCACCCAAAGAGCCCCTTTAAAACTTGATTTCAAAACTTCCAATTTTCCTCAAAAGAAAGGGTTTTGTTCGAAATTCATGGGTGCCTTTTAAAAGTGATTTCAATGGTTGAATTATGTTGGGTTTATGATTGAATTGATGATTTATGGTTGAGTTTTGGTGAAATTCCTCCAAAAACCCATGAATCCACTCTATTGCTAAATTGTGATCTTAATTGAATTAATTGATTTTAGAAGCATGTAAATGGGTCTTGTATGAATTAATTGAATTATGTTATTACCCATATCTAATGTAGGAATTCTCAATGTTGGGTTGAATGTGATTCATGATTCTTGATGGGTAAATTATGAGAATTTGTACATGAATGTGAGAATTATGCATGTGCTTCAAGATTTATGTTGAGAATGAAGATTATATGACTATGGTGTAATTGTGGTATTGATTGGAAATGTTATTCTCCCCTATACCCTACACATTATTATGCATGAATTGATTATGTGTGTTGATTGAAAGGCCATGTAAATGGGTTTGTTTAGATTAATTGAATTAATTGAATTCTGTCATTATTCATGCCTAAATTGTAGTAATTCTAGGTGTGTTGGTGAATTATGATTCATGGTCCTAGAAAGGAAAATTGTTAAGATTGATGTATAATCATGATTCTTATGTATATGCTTTGTGATTTCAATGAAAGTAATGTGATCATGACTACAATGCAATTGTGTTATTATTGAAAGGTTATTCTCAATTATATACTTGTGAATGATGATGACATGTTGTGAAAGGTTTCTCCAATGTAATGATATACCTTGAATTGGTAGGCTTAGGGAATCCTCTTCTTGTGTAACTAATGTATCTTGACTTAATAAACATTGAATCGGTAGACCTAATGATGGTAGCCCTTTCATGTAATGAATAATGTACCTTGAATCGGTAGACCTAATGGTGGTACCCCTTTCATAAATGATTAATGAAGTATTCTAAGGCTTTGTCTTGAATCGGAAGACCTAATGGTGGTAGCCCTTCATGATGAGTCTAGGAACTAATGTAATGATGAACCTTGAATGGGTAGACCTAATGGTGGTGGCCCTTTCTTGAGGATTCAATGATCTATCCTAATAATGTACCTTGAATCGGTAGACCTAATGGTGGTGGCCCTTTCATGTGTGTAATGTACTTTGGGTTGGTAGACCTAATGGTGGTAGCCCTCTCAAGTCCAATAATGTTAATGAGAATGAACTACTCTATGGGAATTTAAAGCTTAGCACCGAGTGGATATGGTAAGGTGGAAGCTCTCCCCATGTTAGGCCGGGTTTCAATGAACACCTTTCTTATCCCAAAACTATGTGCCCACATAGGTTATTAGCTAGTGGATCCACCTAAGCTAAAATGTTACCGGTCCTACCTTAGGCAAGTAGACCAACCCTTTACGGTGTGGGACAAACACCAGATTCCATGATTTGCTCACATGGTCTATGTCAGTTAATGCTTATTCCCATCATGTGAGTTACATGCTATGGTTACTTAATAGGTTCTATGAAGTGTGGGTGGTAGTATGGGATGCCATTCATGTATTGCATGAATAGGCTTTGAGAGGGCTATGATGTGTTTCTCTAATGTCATAATGTCTAATGAAATGAATGTGCTCATAATGAAGCTAATGAGAATGTTGACCTAAAGGTTAAATGTAATGATGAATGCTTAACTTGGAAATGTTATTATGAGTTACTTTCCTTGTCATGACTTATTAAATGTGAATGTTCCTTATCCATGAGTATTGACTAAAGATGAGAATAAAGAATGGTAAATACATCTATGGTGGCCTCAAAGTGGTACTTAGTATGAATGGTAGTATGGGTTGCCATTCCTATATTGCACAAGTATAGCTTAGGGTTACTTAAGATGATGGTTCTAATGTGTTATAATGACTTACATGTTGAATATGCTTATGTCTTGTGAGTTTATACTAAAAGTGCATGATGTTTCTCAAACTTGGCATATAGCATGGTTTTCAACTAAAATGTCCTTTTTAAGCATGATTTTTGCATGGCTATCATACTTAGTACATTTTTGTGCTAATCCATCTTTCTTCTATTTTTCTATAGAGTGTAGGTTCGTGATCTTAAGGTGACTTCTAGTGTTCAAAGTTTGGATTGATTCTCTCCAAAGCTAGTTGGTGAGTCCTCATGGTTCGAGGATGAAAGTTGTTCAATTCTAGTTTCTTTTGTGTCATTTTATGTTTCGGACTTTGTTGAAGGGATGTGACTCTATGTTTGATTCAAGTTGTATTAGATGGCCATGTGAAAAAAGTTAGACTTTCGCCGTTTGTTTTTAAATAAAGACTTCGATTGTATGGACAAAAGTTTTAAATTCCGTACCATTTTCTTATGTCTTATATTATGAATACTATGAGGCTTGTATGAGGCTCTTCAGAGTCTTGTACATCGTGTTACATCCGGGGTGTAGGCTCGGGTCGTGACAGTGAAGACCCCCGTGAACAACAATTGGTAACTTGATCTGTGAGATGGTGTACTGGAATGGGTCACAGACGGCTTCACGGTCCATTGAGTGAACCACGGTGTGTGAAGACCATCGTGATCCTACCCAATGTACTCCTCTTTTACCAAGTGTGGTCCACGAGGGGTTTCACGATCCGTAGTTGATCCCACAATCCGTGAAGCCCATTGTGGACTTACACTTGGCCTATTTCCAGTGGTCCTCTCTTTCCAACAACAATCGATACCCAACTTCAACAATTTTCATCAACAAAATTCACTAGTGTACACATGTTTCCACCGATTTTGGACTCAACTTACAGTAATAACATCCCTCAACATTAATTATTCGCAAATTTATCATACCCATAGCCCACAACAACCAAACTCACCCAATTTCAACCAACCCACAACAATTTCACATCAACAATGGTAGTTCATCATATAATAATGGTAAATTTGACTACTTCAAAGCATATCCCACTTGTTTTTCAACAAGATTAAACCTATAACAAGTGTTAGAAGGACTTACTTCGAAATTAGAGGAATATTTCACGCAAAAAGAAGATGAACTTGAACTTGAATTCCTTAGCAAAATAGAAGTAGGGTTTCGACTTTGACATGAATTTTGGGAGTTTTAAAGATGAAAAACCTTTGTTTGTTTGGACCTTTCACCCTTGTCATTCTCAAGCTCAATAGCACCCGACTGGAACATCTGAGTTACCTTAAAAGGTCCAAACCATTTGGATCTCAACTTTCCTAGAAACAAACGAAGTTTGGAGTTGAAAAGTAACACTAAGTCACCAGGAGTGACTGTTCTTTTCTCAATATGCTTTTCATGATACAGCTTCATCCTCTCCTTGTACATTGTAGACCTCTTATACGCTCTAAAATGGAACTCATCCATCTCATTTATCAGATACAGTCTCAGGTTTGCCGATTCACTCAAACTAAGATTTTAGTTTCTTCAAATCCCACAGTGCCTTATGCTCAAGCTCAACCGGCAAATGACATGCCTTTCCAAACACCAATTGATATGTAGACATACCAATAGGCGTCTTGAAAGCTGTGTGATATGCCCATAAAGCATCATCTAACTTTTGTGCCCAATCTGTCCTGTTGGCATTCATTGCTTTTTGCTAGAATTGCCTTTATTTCTCTATGGGACACCTCCACTTGGCCACTGGTTTGTGGGTGACAAAAGGTGTTTCCACCTTGTGCTGTTTAAACCCATATTTGGCCAGAAGCGCACTGAATACCTTGTTGCAAAAATGGGAACCGCCATCACTGATAATGGCTCTGGGTGTGCCAAACCTTGAGAAGATATTCTTTTTCAAAAAGCCAGCAACAGGCTTGCCATCATTCTCAGGCAAAGCAGCTGCCTCAACCCATTTGGACACATAGTCCACCGCCGCCACAAATACATACTTATATGCCCATAGGAGCTCGCAAATGGGCCCATGAAATCAACTTCCCACACATCAAATAACTCCACCTCCAGAATAGGTGTTATGGGTAGCTCATGGTGCCGATAGATGGCTCCTTGCCATTGACACACATAACAAATCCTCACTATATCCATTGCATCCTGATGAATTGTGGGCCAGTAGTACCCAGACTAAAGTACCTTGTGGGACGTCTGAGCGCCTCCATGATGGCCACCTACTAAAGAAGAGTGACAGGCCTATAGAATGTGCAACATCTCAGCTTCAGGGATGCATCGCCTCATGATATTATCAGCACACACCCTGTACAAATAAGGTTCATCCCAAAAATACTTACCTATATCATGCATGAACCTCTTCCTTTGCTGAAAGGTGTCACGACCCAGGAGTACCTCTAGAAGTGACACAGTGTATAAGACTCCAAAAAGTCTCATACAAGCCTCATAGCATTCCTAACATTCGACATAAGGAAAATGCTACAAAATTAAAACTTTTCTTTAAAGCCATACAATCAAAACTTCATTTAAAACAACGGAAGTCTATTGTCTCACATGGCCATCTAAAATAATATCTTGAAACAAAAGTAGGGACACGGCCCTTTTCAATTGAAAGTCGAACAAATGTCTATTACATGAAAGAAATGAAACATAAAAGTACTTTTCCTTGAATCCATGAGGACATACCAAAATAGTCTTGGAAGAACTCAATCCAAGCTTCAAATAGAGAGAATCAAATCGAGTACCAATCCTTGCACTTCAAAGATGAGAATAGCCTTTCAACTAAGAATCCCCATATTGTGAGAAAGTCCTTTCACAACATGTCATTATCATTCATTAGAGTACAATTGAGAATAGCCTTTTAATAGATACTTCATCATTAACATAATCATAGAAACTTCATTCATTAGTCATTCATGAGTGTGTGTGTATGTGAGAATAACCTTTCACATACAACCTCATCATTCATAGGTGTTAATTGAGAAATAACACATGATCATAACACTTTCATTGATATCACGCACATATACTTCACATCATAATCATACATAGATCCTTCATGAACTTGTTTTCCAAGGCTATGAACCAAAATCAACCCATAAATCTAAGATACTACAATAGGATAAGTAAATTGACATGATTCAATAACTAATTCAATATAAACATAAATAATTCAACATACTTCCATGATCAATCAATTCCCAATCACAATTCACAACTTGAGCATTTGGGGAAAAACAAGGGTTCATAGGAGAAATCATCTTAATCCATCATTAATTCAACATTCTGTTCATAATTCATCATATAAAATCCTGTAAAATCATTTTGGAATTGAACCCATGCATAGATTGAAAACTTGGGTGTTTGGGGAACTTTGGAGATTTGAAATTGGCTCCTTGAAAGAAACTAAGTCAAGGATGAAGACCAACATACCTTTTATGGAAGAACTCCACGAAAATCACTTTAGAAAGTTGAAAACTTGACCTTGAGAGCTTGAATCCTTCACCTCCAATGGAGGTTTCTAGAGAGAGAACTTTTGGAGAGGTTGGGAGGTTTCTATTTTGTGATTTCAAGTAATGAGTCTAAAAAGGAGTTTAATACTTTAAAAACCCTTAAAATACATTAATAAGTCAATAATAACCATCCACCAACTTAACTAAACTTAATATAAATTTACCACTTTGCCCCAACTTTGGCCGAAACTAGACAGCAAAACAGGCATGACCTACGACCCTAGACCTACAGACTGTAGGTGGGGTGACGCCCCATCCTGCTGATCTGTGGTTTGGGGCTATGGCTTGCCATTTGGGGACCTGACCTACGGAGGCCATCCACGGGGTGTGAATTGACCTACGGGGCGTAGGTCCCCATTCGTAGGTCACAACAATTTGACAACTTTTTGGTTTCCTTGGGGTCTTGGGGGTTAGGCTTTAGGGTCCTCCTCAAGGACCCCTAGGGTGGTCCTTGGGGAGTCGTACCTTGACGTTTAATCCCTAAACCCCTCAACCTAAGCTCGGGACAACATTCTATCACATGAAACCCCACAACAACTCAAACACACACTCGTTAGGCTCTAGTTTCACTTACTAGCTTTTTGGGTCATCACAAAAGGTCAGCCCCTCAGGCATCAAGTCACTAACAAGGAAGTTATAAAAATCATCAAACCAAGGAATAAGATCAAGAGTAGCGGCTAATACCTGCTCATCCGGGAACGAATCATTGATTTTGAGCTCAAGTTCCTCTTACTTTTCAGCCTCCAACCTAGACAAGTGATCAACCACCTAGTTTTCACAACCTCTCATATCCTTAACTTCAAAATCAAACTCTTGAAGTAGCAACACCCATATGATCAACCTTGGCTTGGCATATTTCTTTGCCATGAGGTATCTCAGAGGGGCATGATCCGTGTGTAATATCACTCTTGTACCCTGCAAGTAAGATCTGAATTTTTCAAAAGCATACACCACATCCAGTAGTTCATGTTCAGTAACTGTGTAGTTTTATTGTGCTCTATTTAGTGACTTACTAGTATAGTAAATCGGATGAAACATCTTGTTGCGCTTCTACCCCAACACAACTCCTAAGGCAGTACCACTAGCATCGCACATTACCTGAAATGGCTCAGCCCAATCTAGGCCAATGATCACTGGGGCAGACGTCGGCTTCTCCTTCAGGCATTCATAGGCTCTTAGACATGCCTCATCAAAAGAAAATTTCACCTCCTTCTCCAAAAGCTTGCACAAGGGGTGTGCAATTTTTGAGAAGTCCTTGATGAAATGCCTATAAAATCCAGCATGTCCTAAGAATCTTCGAACACCCTTCACACAGATAGGTGGAGGCAACTTCTCAATCACTTCAATTTTGTCTTTGTCAACCTCTAACCCCTTTTGTGACACCTTTTGACCACGGACTATGCCTTCCTTAACCATGAAATGGCACTTCTTCCAATTCAGAACTAAATTATCTTCCTCGCATCGCTGTAAAGCCCTGCTAAGATTGAGCAAACAATTATCAAAAGTATCACCTACCACTGAAAAGTCATCCATGAATACCTCCAGAGTGTCCTCCACCATGTCCGAGAAGATAGACATCATACACGTCTGTAAAGTTGCTGGTGCATTACATAGTCCAAATGGCATGTGTTTAAACGCAAAAGTTCCATAAGGACATGTAAAGGTGTTTTTTTCCTGATCTTCATGAGCAATGGATATCTGGTTGTAGCCGGAGTATCCATCTAAGAAACAATACCACCCTTTTCCAGCCAACCTATCAAGCATCTGGTCCATTAATGGCATTGGAAAGTGATCCTTCAAGGTCCACTTGTTCAGCTTCCTGTAGTCCATGCACACTCGTCATCCAGTGACTGGTCTTTGCGGGACCAACTTATTCTTTGCGTTCGCAACCACAATTATACCACCCTTTTTGGGGACACATTGCACTGGGCTGACCCAGTGACTATCAGAAATGGGGTACACCACACCACCCTAGAATTTAACCACTTGATGATCTCCTTTTTGACCACCTCTTGCATTGGTAGGTTTAACCTCCGTTGGTGTTCAATGCTTGGGTTGCAGTCCTCCTCAAGTTGGATCTTATGAGTGCATATACCTGGAAGTATCCTGATGATATCAACAATGGTCCACCTAATTGCCTTTTTGTACCTTATCAACACTTTAATCACATCTTGAACATGTTCATCATTCAAATCTGCAGCCAAGATCACAGGCAAAGTGTTGTTAGCGCCCAAAAATACATACCTCAGGTGATTGGGTAATTGTTTCAGTTTGAGCACATGCCCTCAATGGATGGTTTTGCCGGAGGACTTGGTCTATTTTTCAAGTCCAGGTCTAGTTTCTTTGGAGCATAAGAATGTGCTCCCCTGCCCGATAAAGTATTCACGGTCTCTACATGGTCAGATAGAAAATCAGCTTCAAAGTTCATCAACACGGCTGCTAATGTTTCGACAACCATCCTCTCCTCAATAGTTGTTCCAAGCCCTCCTTTATCAACAACTTCTATTGACGACACCACATTCATTTCATGCGGCTGTTTCATTGACCTACAAATTTTAAACTTTACGTCTTCCTTGTTGAGTCTGAATTTCAGCTCTCCACTCTCAACATCTACCAATGCTCGTTCTGTGGCCAGAAATGGTCTTCCCAAAAATTATGGGAACCTCAAAATCCACTTTGCAATCCATGATCACGAAGTCAGTCGGAAAGATGAAAGTGTCCACCTTTACAAGCACATCACATAAGATGACCACAGGTCGCTTCACCGACCTATCCACCATCATCAGCCTCATTGTTGTGGGTTTTGGAACTCCTAACCCCAGTTGTTTATAGATGGACATCGGCATCAAGTTTATACTGGCCCTTAAGTCACACAAGGCCTTCACAAATTCGATTGATCCGATTGTGCACGCTATGGTGAATGTACCCGAATCCTCCTTCTTCTGTACCAGAGACCTGGTAGCAATAGCACTGTAGTGATGAACATTGTCAGTAAAGTCAATACTTACAACTCTTTTCTTTGTGACCAAGTCCTTCATAAACTTGGTATATCGTGGCATCTGTTCTAGGGATTCTACCAATGGTATGCTCACTGACAGTTGTCTCAGCATGGTGATGAACTTTGAAAATTTACCATCCTCAGCTTTCTTTTTAAGCCTTTGAGGGAAAGAAGGAGGTGGTTTTGGGATCTGTTGTAAAGGCATAGTTCCCTCAACTCCTTTCTCTGTTGCTCCTGCTTGTTTCGCTATTGGCTGAGCGTCCTCTGAGTCATCTACATGTTCAGATTCGGCCTCCTCTCTTCTAGTTTTCTCCACTACTTGTTCTTTCTCAGTGACTGCAGAAATTGGGTCATTAAGAATCTTACCACTCCTGGTGGCGATAGCCATGCAATGCCCATCCTTCTTAGGATTTTGAATAGTATCACTAGCCAGTGACCCATTCTTCCTTTGGTTTAGTGATGCTGAAAGCTACCCCAATTGGTGCTCTATTTTCTTGATGGAGGTGGTGTGAGAGTCTACCAGTTGACTCATACCGGAGAAATCACCTTCACCCCTGCATCAGTTGACTCAACTTTTTGGAGCACCTTGGCCAACATGTCTTCCAGCTTAGACCTGCTGGAACTACCACTTGCCCGGTCTCTATTACCTGGGGGACATGCACACCACTGTGATCATTTCTGTACCCATCTATATTCTTCCAGTTTCCCTGCTCTCTGTTTGTTGACCTATCATACTGTCCTTCTCTTGAGTAGTTCCAACCTGCATTTCCAGAATTGTAACCTTGGTTTCCCGAGTTATAATTCTGGAAACCTCCTTGGTTGCCCAAGTATTTTGCCTCCTCATCTAAATCGATGTCCTGATCTTCATACCTGTTTGGAGGACCTACAACATTTACCTTTTCAGAACTTGCGACAATATGTTTCGTGAGTAGATCTATCTGGGTCCTCATGTGTGCCATGTCCTAATCCCTCTCTTCTTCTCTTTTCCTTTGTTCAGTTGAGAGTTCAAAAGTGAACCCAAGGTCTCCTACTTCTGCATCCCTGGTGTACCATGCCCTATTATTCTTGGACACCTCGTCCACAGCTGCATGCTCTCTGAGAATGGCTTCCTCATGAATGATCCTCCACACACTACATCAGAAAAAGGTTTAGTAACATAATTCAAAGATCTATAGAAAGCCCATTTTAGTTGTCTCTCAGTGAGACCATGGTTTGACACATCTTCAGCTTTTGGCTGATCTCTACCAAGTGTCCTGCATCGCTTCTCCTGGTAACTGCTTATGGGCACTTATCTCATCCTTCATCTGCAGCTCTTTTGATTTCGGAAAGAATCATTCCAGGAAGGCCTCATTCAGTTCAGTCCAAGTCCTGATTGAATCATCTGACATCTCATTCAACCAATTTGTCACCTCCCCTGTAAGAGACAATGGAAACAACCTCAATCTCATTGTTGTTTGGCTAACTCCAGGAATTTCTTGCGATTTGCATATCGCCACAAAGTTCATCAAATGTTGATTCACATCATCACCAGCTGCACCCTTGAACATACCTTTCAGATTCAACAGTTGAATCATAGTGCTGGTGATTGTGAATTTCACACCTGGAGTTAGTGCATGTAACACTATCGCTCTTGTGGATCCAGCTCCATCCAAGTCTAAGTCATCCTCTTCATACATCATGTGAGCTGGATGTTGTGCTCTACCCCTTGGAGCTAAAACTTACACCTCAATTAAGAGATATAAATAATCGAAGTCAATTTATAGAACTCAACATGAGTTGAGGTCGATCCCATAGAGAATTTCTTTATAGAAATGATTTCACTATCGCGTTTACTCAAATGTCGTTATTATTTCCTAAAGAAATAGTTACGAAAAGTAAATGGGTTTAGCTATAAAGCTCTAGTAATTAAGGTTGTTAACTAAGATCTAATTTAACAATTAACAAAATATCAATTTTAAAATTGTTTCGATAATTAAATGAAACTAGGATTGCGTTCCCCATAATGTTGCATCTAATGTTCTTCCGTAGTTGAGATTCAGACAATTTATCTCTACAAAATGCAAGAGAGATAAATATATCTGATACTTCTCAGTCTAACCAGATAAGTTTCACTCAAGTCCTCTCGCCCCAGAGTGTTACAAGTTCTACCCTCACTTTCAATAGTGTTAAAGTCCTCTTCTCTCAAACTCGAACTTTGACTCCATTTCATCAGGTTAATTTAGCTTTTTCCTAACTATCATTTTTCTCTTGAACAAATGATAGATACATGCTCACTCCAATGCGTTCACTCATTAGAATACATGAATAACGAAAGCTAAATTATAATTTGCAATATAAATCGCCTTTCACTCATTTTACAAAATTACATTTATATTTACGTCATAGATCCCACAATCCCAGTTGTGGTATTTAGCCAATCATGATTTCACGTAAACTTACAGAAGTGTAAAATGAAAACATGACAAGAAAATACTTACGAAAATAAGTAAATCGATAAGCACTTTGATAATTCAAGAATCAGAAATCCAACTTTCAAACTTAATTCGATGTTAATCTTCGAAACCAAAAGCTAAGAATATTTTGTCACTGTGTTCTTCGTTCAAGATAAGACAAGATAAAAACTATAAACGACCTAATTAATTTACTTAAAGTGTTTTTAAAAAGAGTCCTACTCGAAGTAGGACTGAATTGTCGGGACTTCACGGATGCCACCATGGTCCGTCAAGGGCTTCACGGTCCATGAAGCCATTCGCGGTCTTCACTTGGAATTCCCCAAACTTGGTTCTTCAATGCTTGCACACTGGAAATTGCATCACGGACAACACCACAGACCGTTATAGAGACCACGGTCCGTCTGGGTGTCTGTGGTCTTCACTTAGACTTCCCCAAGCTTGGGTCTTCAATGCTTGCACACTCAAAATTGCATCACGGACAACACCACAGACCGTTATAGAGACCACGTGTCACGATCTGAGCCTATACCCAGGAAGTGACATGGTGTACAAGACTTCGAAAAGTCTCATACAAGCCTCATAGCATTCATAACATTCAATATAAGGAAAATGGTGTGAAATTAAAACTTTCTTTAAAACCATACAATCAAAATACACATTTAAAACATTCAAAAATAGCGGAAGTCTATTGTCTCACATGGCCATCTAAACAACATCTTTAAAACTAAAGTAGGGACATGGCCCTTTACAATTGAAAGACTAACAAATGTATATTACATGAAAGAAATGGAAACTACAATACTTGTCCTCGATCTATGAAGACATACCACTTTGCCTTGGAAGAATCTCAAATCCAAGATTCTACTAGAGAGAGTCAAATCGAGTACCAATCGCTACACTTCATAAAGGTAAAGAATATGGGTTAGCACAATTAAGTACTAAGTATGATAGCCATGCAAAAACATGCTTAAAAAGGACATTTTATTTGAAAGTCATGATATATGCCATTTTGAGAAAACTTCATGAACATGCTAAGAGGCATAATACAAGACAATCAACATACAAGTCATTTCACCACATTTGAACATAATCAACATATAAACCATTACCTTCACATTAAGCCTTCACCTCAAGTAACCCTTAAGCTATACTTTGTGCAATGTATGAATAGTGTCCCATACCACTATCCACACTAAGTACCATATCAAGGTCACCAAAAGTGAACTTACCATTCAACCTTTCCATCTTTACACAATACTCATACATGAGAGACATAAACATTACATAAGTCATATCAACACATAAGGACCATCATCTAGGGCAACTCTAAGTCATACTTGTTCACTGTATCAGTAGCATCCCATACTACTACTCACACTAAGTACTCCTTTGAACCCACCATAGACAAGGCACATTCATATCCATTAAGTCATGACAAGGAAGTAACCCATAATACAATCCCAATATAGCATGCATCATTACATTAAATACATAAGTCAACATTCCCCATTAGCTTCATTTAGAACACCTTCATCCATTAGACTATAAGCCAACATTATCCATTTGCATCATCATAAGAGCATATTCATTTCATTTAACACTACATCATAAAGGAACACACCATGACTACTCTCAAAGCCTACGTGTGCAATGCATGGATGGCATCCCATACTACCACCCACACTAAGTAGTGCATTCTTGAGAAGCCATAGTTCATTAACATTCTTTGTGGGGGTAATCCTTAACCGACATAGACCATGTGATCAATTCATGGAATCCCGGTGTCACCCTCACCGGATAAGGGATTCTTTCTTGCCTAAGGTAGGACCATTGTTTTTAGCTTTGGTGGATCCACTAGCTAGACCTATGTGGGCACATAGTTTAAGGGATAGAGAGATTGGTACTAGACACCCCACCTCAACTCACGTTAGGGCATCCATCTCAAGAGATTGCTACTAGAAACCCCACCTCAACTCACGTGAGAGCTTCCATCTCAAATCACTATCCACTCGGTGCTTAGCATTATTCCCCACGGAATACTTAGCATTGATTACATTAGTTCATTATGGGATAAGAGATTGTTACTAGATACCCCACCTCAACTCATGTGAGGGCATCCATCCCAAACCCATCATTCATTCATTGGAAAGCTCATAGATTCAAAGATGAGAATAGCCTTTCACCTAAGAATCCCCATATTGTGAGAAAGTCCTTTCACAACATGTCATTATTATTCATTAGAGTACAATTGAGAATAGCCTTTCAATCAACCCATCATCATTAACGTAATCATAGAAAACTTTATTCATTGTTCATTCAAGTGTGTGTATGTGAGAATAACCTTTCACATATATCATAATTCATAAGCTTTCAATACTAACACAATTCCATTCTAACCTGATCATAATACATTCATTGAGCTCACACATGAATACTTCACATCACAATCATACTAGATCCTTCATAAAATTGCCTTTCAAGGCTATGAACCAACATCAATCCATAAATCCAAGATACTACAATAGATAAGTAAATTGACTTTATTTAATAACTAATCCAATATAAACATCAACAAAGCAACATACTTGCATAATCAACCAATTCCCAATCTCAATTCACAACTTAAGAATTTGGGGGAAAATATGGGTTCTAGGAAGAAATCATCTTAATTCATCTTTAAATACACAATTCATTCATAATTCAATTGAATAGAGCCTTTGAAAATCGTTTGGAATCTAACTACCATGCCAAGATTGAAAACTAGGGTTTTTGGGGAAACATTGGGGATTTGAAATCAACTTTGAAATTGGCTCCTTGAAAGAAACTAAGTCAAGGATGAAGACTACCATACATTGATATTGAATCCCCATGAAATTTCAGGAAGAAACACCTTGAATTCACAACCCTAGCTCCTACTTCTTCTTCTTCTTCTTTGAAAACTTCTAGAGAGAGAAATATTGAGAGGGAAGAACTCTTTTGGTTTGATTTGGGTTTTGGTGAAATAAGGAGTTAATGAATTGTTTTAGGACTTAAAACTATATATACTAGTGATATAAAACAATTAAAAACAACCCCACACATTAATTAATAAAAGGGAAATTACTTAAAAGTCCCCAACTTAGGCCTCCCCGTCAGGGACCACGCCCACTTTGACGGGTCGTGAGGGGCACAACGGCTCATGGTGGTGCCCGTGGTCTCTTGACCAGTGTGCATCTCCACCTCGACAAGACCTCAAGGGCCTAAGGCAGACCACGAGACCTCCCACGATCCGTGGTCAAGACCACGAGTCGTGGTGATGGTGGTGGTCATGGAGGCAGTAGCTTGGCCAAGTTTCCTTGCCTCCCCTTGAGCCTAAGTGATCTTCACGACCACTTATACAGACTGTCTAGGGCACCACGGCTCATGGTGGTGCCGTTGGTCTTTGGGGCAGTAGCTCCCTCAACTTAACTCAACTCCCACAAGGCCAAGGCAACCCAACGAGCCTTCCCATGGCCCGTGGTTATGACCACGAGCCGTGAAGTGGCTCGTGAAGGGGATCCTTGGCTTGACACATTTCTAGGGCACACTGCCTATCCAACCACGGGTGGCATCATGACTCGTGGTGGCCACCATGGGTCGTGAAGACCCTCGTGGTCTTGGTAGGCAGTAGTTAGGCCTAGTTTTAGGCAGCCTAGGTTCCCTAACCATGGCCTTCACCCAAAATCCTTAGCCCTTTCCCTTTACCCTTGACATTAACCCCCATATTTAGGCTCTAGTTTAACCTATCATTTTCCGAGTCGTTACACCACGGTCCGTCTGGGTGTCCATGGTCTTCACTTAGACTTCCCCAAGCTTGGGTCTTCAATGCTTGCACAATGGAAAATGCATCACGGACAACACCACGAACCATTATAGAGACCACGGTCCATCTAGGTTTCCGTGGTCTTCACTTGGTCAAATCCCATTTTCACTCCTTAACTCCTGGCCATTGGATCTCACGGACCATGTCATGATCCGTCTTGACCTTCACGGCCCGTATAGGCGTCCGTGATCTTCACTAGCGTTATGAGCAACTCAGATTCCAGCTTGCATTTTCTTCTTTTCTTTTATCTTTCACGACTATATTTGACCTGTACAAACACTACCAAACACATCACATACATATAACTACACTCGATTTTAGTACTAATTCTTAGTTTTCAAGTATCAAAGTGCCAAGATTTCACAGCACATCAGGGGTTTGATTCAGTTGATCCTTAGCGAGGCCCAAGGTTCCAGATATTCCATCCATCCAGGTACCGCTAAGATGTATCATGAATTAAGGCAGCATTACTGGTGGAGGAGAGATATCTCAGACTATGTGTCATGTTGCCTGTGTTGCCAGCAGGTGAAGACCGAGCATTTGAGGCCTGGTGGTGAGTTTCAGAGATTACCCTTTCTAGAGGGGAAGTGTGAGTGTATCACCATGGACTTCGTTATGGGTTTGCCTAGAACTTCCATGGGTGTTGACAGAATTTAGGTCATCGTGGATTGATTGACCAAGTCAGCACACTTCCTCCCCAATCATACTTCCTTCAGTGCCGAGAGATTGGCTCGTATCTACATTTTGGAGGTGGTTCGTCTTTATGGTATGCCTGTTTCTATCATTTCAGATCGGGGTTCACAGTTTACTTCCTAATTTTTGAAGGTCTTTCAGGAGAAATTGGGCACCTGTGTCGACCTTAGAACATCATTTCATCCACAGACTGATGGCCAGTTGGAGCACACTATTCAGGTTCTTGAGGATATGTTGCGGGCCTGTGTCATGGAATTTGGAGGTTAGTAGGTCCAATTTTTGTCCTTGGCGGAGTAATGAGTCTGGGATTTGGACTTATTTAGGACTTTATTTACAATGATTTAATGTCCTCAAATGCTTATTTGTGCAAATAACTGAAGTAAAATCCTTGATTTCCAGGTATATGGATTGAGGAGCAAATAAAGGACACTAATTTGCAAAAGGGAACAAAGCGAGCTGAAAGAACAAAGAAATGAAAGCCTGGTGATCGCCAAGTCCACTTGGCCAGTTGCTAAATGGCCACTTGACCGCCTAGAGTTCCAGTGTGCCAAGCCCTAAAGGAAAGAACCAAGTCAGCGAGAGAAAGAAGCAGTCGGCGGATCGATGAGTGGTTCCGCGATGCAGTGTTGGATCGCCCAAAGTTACAGACCTTGAAGATGTTGAAGGCCAAGGCACATAGGCGATGGAATTGATCAAATGGCGGATCACCGAGTGGATCGGCGAACCCGACTTACTTCGCTGAGTGACTCTTTGCAGCACATTTTTGGCGACTATAAATACATTTTTGAACATTTAGTTTAGTATCTTTTAATCTATTTTTGAATCATTGTTCATTCTGAATAGTATCTGTGTTCATATTATTGAGACAGTTTTCTCTAGTTTTCTTAAGCTTTGGAGAATTGAAGTTTTTCACTTTTGAGAAATTGGAAGTGGGTCTTTGAGATTTTTCGACTTGGAACATAGTAGAGACGAAATTAATCTTACCCAATTGATGTAACGATTTTTTTCTTTTTATAATGACTAGCTAAAACCCCAATTCTTGGGGTGTGATTATGTGATTATGGGCTAATTTAGTTTATGGGTATTGCTAATTGTTAGTTTAAATGTTGTTTAGAAGTGAGTTCAATCATTAATTGTGGTTTAATTTAAGAATTGTAGTTGCAAATACAGTCCTACCTCCATGTTTTTGGCTTGCTCGAGAGAGGTTTTAAATTCCTAATAGTTGTGATTACCCATTTATTTTTATTAGCCTATAATCGAATCACATCCCAAGAACCCGTCTCATTAATGTTATTTTGTATTAATTTATGTTGTTGTAGTTGATAATTAAAACCAAAACCCCCTGTTATTTGACATTCGTGTCACCCCCTGATTTGAATGATGTTTTTATTAGATAATGTTTATTTCTATGATTGAATTGATCATATTCATACTTCCTAATTGATTCTCAAACATGTACCACTCCATGTGGGATTTGACCCCAACTCATTTAGTTGGGTTATATACTGATTAACGATTGTTGATGCTTAGAATTGGATGAAGTGTCTTTGAAACGTTATTAATCACGGAATTTGCGTACAACAACAACTACCACTCTAGTATTCAGATGGCCCCGTTCGAGGCCATATATAGTAGGCGTTGTCGCTCTCTGGTTGGCTGGTTTGATTCTACGGAGCCTAGGCCATGCGGTACAGACTTTCTTCAGAAGGACTTAGATCATGTGAGGGTGATTCAAGATAGGCTCTGGACAGCTCAGAGTAGACACCAGAGTTACGCGAATCATAGGCGTCGGCCATTGAGATTTTCCGTTGGTGATAGAGTATTCCTTCGAGTATCGCCAATGAAGGGAGTGATGAGATTTAGGAGGTGGAGCAAGCTTAACCCCAGATATATCGGGCCTTTTGAGCTTTTGAGAACAGTTGGTGAGGTTTCCTATGAGTTAGCTTTTCCTCCAGCATTCTCAACTATCCCTCTGGTATTCCATGTTTCGATGCTGCGCCGGTATGTTCCAGACCAGTCCCATATGCTCCAGTATGATGCGGTTGAGTTAGATGATCGTCTGATCTATATTGAGGAGTAAGTTGCCATCTTAGACAGAGATGTGAGGCAGTTGCGATCCAGAGTCATTCTTGTGGTCAAAGTCCGTTGGAGGCACCCTCCAGTCGAGGAGGCCACTTGGAAGACCGAGCAGTAGGTGTGGGAGCAGTTCCCTGGCTTATTTGAGTCTTCAGGTACTTTTTGACTTTTACTTTCGCAAACGAAAGTTCTTTTAGTAGTGGATGTTGTAATGACCCTCTAGGTCATTTTTGAGTTAATGCATTCATTTCGGCATTTAGCGCGTTCCTATAGCGACCCCAAGTCATTTATGATTTGCTGGCACTGACTATTCGGTCGCCTGGTCGTTCATTTGGGTTTTAGGCATGTTTCCCTGTTTTGGAGCTTTTGAAACCTTGAAAAATTGACTTTAGTCAAAATATCAGGTTAACGACCTCAGGATAGAATTCTGACGGTTCCATCAGCTCCGAAATGGCCAAATTAAGCTAGAAGCATGGTCGGAACGAGTCTCGAGGCCTTCGATGTGAGTTTGGGACCATTTGACATTTTAGCCTTCGAAATTTGGCCTAAGGTTGACTTTGGTCAACATTCTTGGAAAACGTGCTTGGATGAAAATTCCATTAGCTCAGTTAGTTCTGGAATATCGATTTTGGTCTAGAACTACCCTTCGTTCGCTTCCCGAGGATGTCGGTCTAATCCCGAGGCCCGTTGTGGAATTTGGCTAAAAACTGCATTTGGGTGTGGGACCCACTTTCAGACAAAATGACCTCGTATGGGAATTTTGACTATGTCATTGACTCCGAAACATCGAATTTAGTGGGGTAGCATAGTCCATTTGCGCGCACTGGATTTTGAACTAATTCCGAGCAGTCCGTCGGAGACTTTAAAAATAGGAAAAGCTGAAATCTGGTGCAACCCTTTTAGCGACCAAATTTTGGGCTTTTGACGACCCGATTTTGATTCATCCTTTAAAAGCCTCATTTCAACTTTCAGCCCTCATTTTCAATTGCGATATCTTGAGCTATAGAGCTCCAAATTGACTAATTGAAAGCTTTAAATTGTGTGGTTTTTCCGTGGGAACGTTGTGGTGTGATTGATTTTAACGTTTCAAGCACACTTCATCCAATTATAGATATTCAACGATCATAAATCAGTATAAAACCCAACAAAATGAGTTGGGGTCGAATCCCACAGGGAGCGGTACATGTTTCAGATTCAATTGGGAAGTATAAATGCAGTCGAATCAGTCATAGGAATAAAATTTATCGATTAAAAACATAAGCAAGTAAGGGGGTGACACATTGTCAATGGGGGTTTTGGTTTTAATTATCAGCCACAAACAATCACAAACAATAAGAATTAACAATAATGAGACAGATTCTTGGGATGTGATCGATTATAGGGTAATATAGATATATGGGTAATTGCAACTATTAGTAAATAGCTAGATATTAGTGAGTAAGCTGGACTATAAGGGAGGTAATTTCCCCTCGAACAATTACCCCGAATTAAGTGATTTATCTCGAACATCAACAAGCATGCAAATTAAGAGATGCCCACACCTTAATCCATTCACTCTTTCGAGCTAAATGTGTGGGATTGGATTTAGGATTTACTCTCTCAAGCTAAACCCAATTCAACCCAATACCCACAAACCATCAATCAAAAACCTTAGTTCTAAAACCTCTCCCTCGAGCAAGCCAAGAACACAAACATAGAACTGCATTTTCAACTACAATTCTTAAGTTAAACGACAACTAATGATTGAACTCACTTTTAAATAGCATTTAAACTAACAATTAGCAATACCCATAAGCTAAATCAGCCCATAATCACACCCCAAGAATTGGGGTTTTAGCTAGACATCATAAAAAGGTAAAAACTGTTACCAAATTGATTATCCATCAACTGGGTAAGAGTGATTTCATCTTTACAATGCTCCAATTTGATGAATCTCAAAGACCCACTTCCATCTCAAAAGTGAATTTCTTTAATCCCTCAAAGCTAAGGAAAAACTAGAGAAAACTGTCTCCAGATATTCAAAACTTAATAATAATTTGTACTAAAGATTATTTGATACTAAACTATGTTCAAAAACATATTTATATTCGCCAAAAATGAGCTACAAAAGCTCATTCGGTGAAGTAAGTCGGGCTCGCCGAACCACTCAGAGAGCCACCCTTTGGTCTCTTCCATCGCCCTTTCGTCTTGGCATTCGGCATCCTCAAGGTCTGTAACTTTGGGCGATCTATCTTAGCTTCGCAGAATCACTCGACGATCCGCCGACTGCGCCCTTCCTTCGCCAATTTGGTTCTTTCCTTCAGAGCTTGGCACACTGGAACTTTAGGCGGTCTGATGAGCCACTCGGCGGCACACCGAGTGCTCTTGGCGATCTCAGGCTCACCCATCTTGGTTTTTGCATGTTAGTGTCCTTGCTTTGTTCCTCAATCCATATTCCTCAAAATCAAGGATTTAACATCAGTAATTGGCACAAAATAATCATTTGAGGACACTAAATCTATACAAAGCCCTAAATGAGTCCAAATCTCAGACTCATCAACACCCCCAACTTAAACTTTTGCTTGTCCTAAAGTAAAACTCAAGTTCGGCAGTTCAAAAAGGATGTCTCAAATAGTGCTACAAGACTCAATCATGAATACACACAACAAGACTCAACTTACTCATGCAAGGATCAATTGTGCACTCAAATACTCAAGTTGTGACTCATCATTATCAAAGATGCTCAAGTTCGCAATACTTGCTTCAAATGCAAGTTCAAGTTCAACAAAGGTACTCAAATGCCCTCACAACAAAGAACATTCCATATTCACACATTATTCTTCAACAATTTATAGTTTTGTAATCACATATGACTCTCACACTCACAAATATGAACACATGCATGACTTCACCCATAGGTTTGCCCTTATTTTCCAATCAATAATCATTTCAGCTCACTCAAGATCAAAAAGGTCTTTTCAAGGCTTGTAATGGGGCTGAGTGTAAAGGTATGGTCATTTAGGCTCAGTGGTTGCTACCCTCATGAAATGTGGTATGAACATCACCTTTCTTCATTTTCTTCAGCATTTTTACTCATGCTCCGAATTCACCTCCTTATTCAACTTCCAATGGACTATCGGACACCCCATTTCTTTTGCAACTTTCACAACTTTATTTCACAACTTTTTCATTTATCTTTCTTCTTTTCATTCTCTCATTTTTTTATATGGAGGGGTTCTATTTTTTTCAAGACCA